>JZKD02S1699061.1:0-10755 GCA_000966675.3 Picea glauca
GACTATTTCTTGAAGTTTGTCAGATTGAAAGAAAAGGAGCAGATCCCCGATTCACAAAATGAAGGTGATGAAAGTGAGGATGTTAGGGCTTCTTCATAGCTTGGGAGCTCGATGAATATTGTACAAACCACAGCAAGAAAAGGGAAAGGCCCTACGCCCTCATAAGAAAAAAAGCTAGAAACCTCCATAGAGGATTCCCCCCACATGAAATTGAGGTTGTCTACGAGAAAGGGGAAATAAAACAAGAGTGGAAAAGCTACCATTTTGCACCCACCTACAATGGAGACACCACAAAGGTCTTTTTCATCCATCCAGTAAGAGGAAGACCAGAAAACCCCCATCAAGAAGCAACCTAATAAACTTGTGACTCATATGAGAGGCAAAATTGTACCTGGTTCACGTAGCAACGAAGTAATTAAAGGGAAGGTTGTTCTTGTAGAATCTTCACCTAAAACACCCCCTGCATCTAGACAAGACATGAAAAGGAAGGGCGAGCAAAACATTGAATTCCCAAGAAAGCCTACTAGAAAGATTAGGATGATGAATCAATTGACGGTGAACTCCAAGGATCTGTTCAAGCCATCAATAAAATACCCCCGGACAATTTTGATCGAGGATGACAACAGTCCTGAATTTTCCACCGTGGAGGAAATGGCATTCAATGTGTTAAAAAGTATGATAGTGAAAAGAGAGAAATCAAATTCTAGTGAGAATGAGGTTGCAGGAACACCATTTGTGACAGTGAAAAAGGAGTATCCTTCAGACTCGAGTCAACAGGAAATACAGGATTATGGATGATCCTGAGCAATATTTTACTGGCACCTCGCCACATGCAGGGGATCCTTGCCACAGTTTACAAGACATTAAATCAGAAGTTAAAATTGACACTGTGGGAGTACAGGGGTCCACTAAAGGAACTAAACGGAAAGAGCCCAAAGTTATACACAATCATAATAAAAGAACTAGAAGTAGAGCGTTCGTTGACCACAACAAGTTTAGCACAAAGAAAGAAATGAAAAAGATGCAGGTTGAGGTCAAAACAGAGAGGGTCGATGACAACCCACAAGTGCATAAATTGAAGCTTCAAGTCTAGACCTTGCAACACCACAACTGGGAATTGGAGAAATTGTACTCTAGACTGCAGAAGAAATATCAAAGACTCCAAAAGAAGCACCAGAAGACTTGTTGCTTTCTAAAGGAGATAATTTGAAGGAGTACTTGAAGAAGTTGCCAACACACCCAGTTATCTCCCAGTGGCCTCCAACAACGCGCATGGATACCAATGCTCGATACATAACTCATTTTTGTCACTCCTAGTTAGTTTTTGTCAAATTTCAGTTCACTCCAGCATATGCATCAGTCTAGTTTTATTTCTAGTAGCAATTTTTAGTTGTTTAAAGTCCAAGACTGTTTAAATTAAGGCATAATAAGTGGTCATTTGTGTTTGATATGAACCACTTATTTTTTATTAAGTCAAGTTAGAAGTATACATTAATATACCACAGCAGTGTTTTAATTTAGTCAATAAGTTGTCTTACAATTGATAGTGTAGAGTTAAGCCTTAGTTCCAGATGGACGAGAGCCTCTACAACTTTGATAAATATGCAATTTTTTTATGTTTTGAGGGTTCGGTTATTGGGAAGAATATCAATACATCAGATTGGTTGAACATGTTCTATGCATGGATTAAATCTCTCTACCTGGTGAATATACTCTTGATGCCAGTGTGTTTTTGTCCAAATCTACATGTGTTTTATCTTATCTTGAATGCAGTTTTTTATTTGTGCAAAGTACATTTCATTTTCTTCAGCTATTGTATAACGTGTTTCTATTGCAACCTATGGGAGTAATTGTGTTTGGATACTTTTTTAAAGTCTTGAAATCATATTTTAAGTATTAAACTTCTTACAGCAGATTATTCATTGAGTAGTTTGTTGTTTCCTTGTGTTATTTTCTCTATTATCTTACTTATATGTCATTTGTGTGCCACCAGCCAAGGAGGACCGTCCTCCATATCATTTTTCCAACCCAAATATGTCCTTGTCTTGGTAAACCAACCCTCCAAATGACCAACAAAATCAAAATAATCAAAAAACCAACCATTCCAAACCTGAGGTGGCCTAGCTCTTCCCTTTAGCAGTTAAGTGCAGACTTTAGGACCAATATCTTTTGGCGTCGTTGCTAAGGAACGGAGCAACAAAATATCTTTCCCTGGGAGAATGAAAATAATCATATCTTACCTTTGATGGTCAACAAAGATCAGACACATTCATATTTCCATCTTTCACCTGGCGACTCCACTGAGTAAACTTCACAAAAGAAATAATGGCTCCCAGAAAAGGACTCAGGAGATCCAAATCTAAGCACATCAAAGACACTAAGGCTCATCCAAACCCTGAGAAGGACACAGTGGTCTCTAAGCTAGAAAGGCAACTAAGAAAATCCACCTTAGCTTAGAGATATACATCATCCCTCAAGGGTAAAGTTGCACCCAAAGAATCTACTTTTCTCCATTATCATAAGCATATTGAATTTGCTAGCCCTGAGAATCACATTTCCAAGGAACCTCAGACATATTCAAAACCTGCCTCTACTTCATCATCTAGTCCAACATCCACCCCTCTATCTCCAATCAATCCTAAGATTCTTATTTCCAAAACAATGGTTGTTAACAAGATGGATGTCATAATTGTTGTCAGATATGCACCGCTAGTTTTTCCTGTAGGATTACATGCACTCCCAGCCACATATTACATGAAATATTTTCCAATATATAATGGGGAAGGGGATGTCACAACTGAGGAACATCTGGTATGATTCTACAGCTTTGCAGACAACTTCAACATTGACTATGCATATGTGTGGATGAGGTTGTTTGTACAAAGCTCGGATGGGGAAGTAAGGAAATGGTTTCAGGATCTCCCTCTAGCCTAGATATTGATGAGCTAGATGAAGCTTTCATAAAGAAATGGGGAGATAGAAGATATTATCTATATTACATCACTGAGTTTGGGTCCCTTAAGAGAAATAATGGTGAGTCAATTTCAGATTTCACCAAGAGATTCAATAAGATGTATGGTAGGATCCCAAATGAGATCAAACCAATTGAAGCCTCTGCCAAGATCACTTATGCCAATGCATTTGATGTAGAATTCTCCCTTATGTTGAGGGAGAGAAGATCCACCACCTTTTTTCCATGCAAGAAGCAACCATTGAGGTTGATTCCAACATCCTAGCATCAAAAAGGTTAAAGACTAGATCTGATAAAGACAAGAATAAATAGAGGGAGGATTCCTCTTCCTCCTCTAACCCAGCCACATCTAATCCCAAACTTGATTAAATTACCAAAACATTAAAGGATTTGACATCTAAAATAGCTAAGATGAAATGGGAATCTAAGCAACCAAATGGATCTTTTCAAGGGGATGGGAACAGAAATCCAAACCAATTTAGGAGGTCGAATGATGTCCCTCAGATAATGCAGAGAGAGAGGAGGAATGTTGATGATCAAAGAGTAGTACCTCCTTTCAAAAAAAATCAGATTGAGGAGATGGATGTAGATGGTGATGTTTTGGATGATGTTGTTGTACTTTTTAGTGAAACATATTTTTACACCAGTCACTTAACACAGCAAGATTATGAGGTAGCACAACTGTCAAATCAGTTTTATGTTGAGATAGGGGAAGAGGGAGTTATTCAAGGCCAACCCCAAAATAAATATGATTTGAGGCCTAGAATAGGGGCTCCCAAAGCAACCACCTCTGATCAGAACAAAAAAACAGAGGTTACCCCCTAGCCAAATCCAAGCAAGGGTGCATTGATTAAAGCTCACCAGCCTCCTCCATCTAAACCTCTTGTCCCTTAAGTAAAGGAAGTTGATAGGCCACAAGAATATTTCATCCTAGAGCATGAGTTGAGCAAGATCAATATCCATGTACCTTTGTTAGAATTATTGAAAAATGAGCCTTTCAAAAAATATATTATGAAGGTTTTCAGCCACCTACTTATGTTGTAACCTCTGATGTAATTTTTCTGCGAGATGAAAACCCAGCCATTATTGTGGGCCCACATATTGAGGATGGATTTGATGCCTCTCAACCATTCTACATATCTTTAAATGTCCATGAAAAGATCCTACATAAATGTCTCATGGACTCAGGGGCCTCACATAATGCCATGCCTAAAGTTGTTATGGAAGAACTAGGTATGGAGATCACTAATCCCTACCAAGAACTTTACTCCTTTGAATCCAAAAAATTCAAATGTTTGGGATTAATAAAATATCTAGTGGTTTCTTTGGCAAAGTTACCCATGAAGAGTGTAGTTATGGACATCGGTGTGGTTGAAATTCCCCCCAAGTTTGGTATGCTTTTTTCCAGGATGTGGGACAAGAAGGTTGGGGGATCATTACAAATAGACCTCACATATGCCACCATCCCTGTTTTCGGAGGATAACATAGGAGGCTATACAGAGAGATCATATTGGCATATACCGTCATGGACCATCAGAATCCAAGCAACCATCCAGTTTATGTTGTTGAGGATGATATCGGGTCATCTATTTTTCATTTAAATGATGAGGAACCATAAATAACAGTCAACAAATGCAGAAATCAGTCACTGACAGGTCAGTAGAATGAAGTATGGAAGATGTATTTCAATGGATCTTCATCAAAAGAAGGATCGGGTGTTGATACAGTCCTCATTTCCCCTACACAAGAGGTAATAATGCTCTCTTATAATCTGGAATTTGAGACTACTAACAATATAGATGAGTATGAATCTCTGGTGCTAGGATTTAGGGCCGCCAAAGACATGGCCATTGACAGTTTGGAAGTTTTTGGTAATTCTGAGTTAATCATCAATCAACTCAAAAACATCTATCAAGCTAAGTAACAGAGGCTCAAACAATACAGGAACAAGGTGTGGGACCTGGTTGACAACTTCTTTCTAGCATTTAACATTTCCTTCATTCCTAGAGAGGCAAATCAGAAGGCGGATTCTTTGGCCTTGGCTGCCAGTACCTTCGGGCCTCCAATTGGTCCAAATATCAAGTATCAGGTGGAAGTCAAACATAGGACAGCCATACCAGACAACATAAAGCACTGGAAAGTCTTTAGTGATGACTTGGAGCTACAAATATTTTTTAAAACCATTGAAGAATTCTCTAGTATCTCAATAGATCAAGAGGATGAAGATGATGAATCAGAAAATCAGTAAACATCTAAGTTGTTGAACAAAGTAGCTAGGCACAACATGTGGAAATTAAAAAAAAACACATACCCAAGGGTCTAGTGCCACCGGAAAGGTTATTTGACAGTTATGATGTCTCCGGAGAAGCTTCCATCAAAATTCAATAAGAGGAATTAATGGACTGCAACATTGCGATTGTTGAAAATCCCAAAATAGTCAAATTGTCTCTAGAACAAAAGGACAAGTATGTTAACCTCATGAAAAAATTTGTTGATATTTTTCATGGTCATATGAGGATTTGAAGACATTTGAAACTGACATCATCCAGCACAAGATCCCTCTAAAGGTTGGTTCTAAGTCATTCAGAAAAAATATTAGGCAATTTAATCTAATGCTAATGTCCATAATTGAAAAAGAGCTTAAACAAATTCTTGATGCCAGAATTATTGTTCCCTTGAGGTACTTGGATTGGGTGTCCAACTTGGTTCCATGAGGAAAAAGAGTGGGGAAATACACTTCTGTGTTGATTTCCGAAATCTCAACAAGTGTTCTCTAAAGGACAACTACTCCCTACCCAAGATGAACCATATTTTGCAAAGGGTAGTGGGTGCCCACGGGATTTCCTTGTTGGATAGATACTCTGGTTATAACCAGATAGAAATATGTGAAGAAGACAATGACAAAACAACATTTACCACCCCATGGGGGACATTCATGTATGAAAAAATTCCCTTCAGACTAATGAACACAGGGGCCACCTTTTAGAGGGCCATGGACATAACCTTCGTGGGGGAAAAAGAGAAATTTATGGTCATATATTTGGATGACATCACCATTTTCTCCAAATCAGAGGATGAACATTTACATCACCTTGTGAATATTTTCCAAAAATGAAGAAGGTATGGGATCTCTTTGAATCCTAGGAAGTCCCACTTTGTTATGCCAGAAGGTAATCTCTTAGGCCACATTATATTAGCAGTAGGAATAAAAATAGACCCTAAGAGAGTTGATGTCATTCAGGAAATTGAAAACCCCAAGAATAAGAAGTCTATTCAGTCTTTTATAGGAAGAATAAATTTTTTAAGGCGCTTTGTGCCAAAATTTGTTGAAATCATAAGGCCTATCACCAACATGTTGAAGAAAGATGTTGGTATTATGTGGTCCCTAGAGGAAAAATCAGCATTCCAAAGGATCAAACAAGCTTTGGTTGAATCCCTTGTATTAGTCATCCCTGACTATGCCAAAGATTTCTTTATCTTCTCTTTTGCCTCCGAGGAAACCATTGTTGCAGTACTGCTGCAAAAAAATGAAGAAGGGAATGAACAGACCATAGCCTTTTTCATAAAATCCCTCTGATATGTTGAGCTTAAGTATGACATATTAGAAAAATAGGCATATCTGTTGGTCAAATCTTTGAAGGCCTTCAGGGTGTATGTGTTATAGTATAGCATAACAGCCTATGTTCCTAGCAACAGTGTCAAAGAGATTCCAGTCCATCCAAACAGTGAAGGGAAGAGAGGGAAATGGATTATCAAATTGTTGGAGCATGACCTGCACATAAATCTCACCAAGATGATTAAGGGACGGGGACTTTCCAAGTTGTTATCAGAATCAAACTATAAGGTGTTGGAATTGCATCGGACCTTCACCCAATCGGATGCACCCATGACACAGTCTGTAAAAGAAAGCATGCAGGTATCTGAAGAGTATTTTTCAGATGAGTAGTTTTCAATAGGGTAGCATAGGTGAAAGATGAGTTGGTTGTAGTTGGGGAGTTCATTTCAGATTCAGAGTTGGTGAGGATAGCTTGAAAGGATTCACCAAGGAATGGGAAGTCTTCATGAAATGTGTGGTGGGTCGGGAACATTTACCAGACTAGAGCATATTGTGGGATGATTTCACTCAAGAGGAGATCCAGGAAGGATCTCAGAGTAGTGGACAAAAGGGAGATGCAGTTGATGAAGAGATGTTTCTCTTGCGACAAAGAGAAAAAGTAAGAAGTAGGGGAGTTTCAAGAAATACTTGAGCAAAGTTAGATGTTTTGTCTGCAACCAGTATGGCCACCTTGAAGCCTAGTGTCCGGAGAGGAAGAATAAGAGGAAGGAGGAGGGGCCAGTCGCAGCGACAACAGCAGCATTAGAGGACTTTACGGACAAGTTTGAGAAGGAATTCTCATTGGTCACTCTCGTGTGAAGTGTCAGGAGTGTTGGATTTGTGTGTGACAGTAGATGGATCATTGAAAATGGATCCTCATGTCATATGACAAGAATATGGTGTATATTCCTCAGTATCACAGAGACATGTCCAGACCAACTAGTTGAAAGTGAAGGGGGAATGGCACGAGTAGTACGTGGAGTTGTAATAGGGGTTTTATAAAGTTGTAATAAAGTGGTTCTTTTATTAAAGTGACTTTTTGTAAAAGTGAACTTCTAATATTTTATTAAAGTGGTTTTATGTCATAAAGTGCACTTATGTCTAAAAGTGGAAAATAATTTTAGTAAATGTAAGTGATTTATTTTGGAGGGAATGAATCATGTCACTTGTGTTAATATTATGGTAGCTTCGGGAGGTATGAGCCTCTATTGTGACCTATGAAGAGATTAGAATATTTCGAAAGGAAGCAAAGAAATGAAGGAAACCTTAGAAAAGTTGTCGGTTGTAGAAATATATTTAAAATGAATTTATTAGTACCCAGAAGGAGAAGTCGGCCCCAGTAAAACTGCCCAGACTACTATAAATACAGAGCGTCAGTTCTCATTATTCACATTGCAGCAGTTGCAGAGAGAACTGGATCTGCGCAGGTGCAGTAGCAGCTTGTGCGCAAGTTTCTGGGAAGGTGTGCGCTAGCCTCTGGGTGGGATTATCTGATCAGCTTGGTTTCTTTTCTTGCTTGGTGCATTATCCTCTCTTGGCTATTAGATTGCTACCAGGATTCTCTTCTCTGTCAAGGTCAAGGTGCTTGGAGGGTGGCTTCGGCCTATGGTTGGGTGACGAGGGTATCGTCAATGGTAAAACGAGCACAATATTCTATATTCTAACAGGTTATGGGCCCACACCCCCTTCATTCAGCCTAAAATGTTGGAAGGAAACATAGCCGCTAGGATATTGATCTCATTGAGGAATTGTCTCTAGGGCTACTAGCAGGAGCAACTTCCAAAACACTGCAGCTAGGGTAGTTGCAGAAACCCTAAATCTCCAATTCAGCACCTTGTGATGGAGCATCTCGCTCAAGAAAAAGATATTCAGATGTGCCCTAACCCAGCGCACCTCTTAGCTCTCTCAAAAGACAGAAATGACAAAGTTAAAGTTTTGGATCAAGGCATGACCAGTTACCAGTCAACCGAAGACATGTGTGAAACAATCAGTCTTTTACACTACTCAGCACTTACTGGGACGATTGAAGATGACATGTGGATAATCGATAGTGAAGCTTCTAGGCACATGACGAGAGATCAAGCCAGACTCTCAAATCTAAATGAGAGAAATACATCGTACAAAGTGGATCTTGGAGACAAAAGCACTTACCCCATCGAAGGATTTGGACAAGCCTTCGTCAAGTTGGAATCAGGTAATCATGTTCACTTAAGCAATGATTTATATGTACCTGGTTTAGAAAAGAATCTTGTATCGATGTCATGTTTAGAAGAAAAAGGAAACAGAATAGCCTTCATGGATGGAAAGGTGTTATCATGGCATAAGAATTCCAGCATAGAGGATGCTAGGGTTATTGGAAGTTGTGAAGGAAATCTGTATAGACTACTAGAACAAAATGAAGAAGCTCTAGTACATAAAGAAGTCAACCCTAATGAGATTTGGCATAGAAGGTACGCTCATATCAATTATCAAGCATTACCCTTTCTCAAAAAAATGGTTGAAGGAATACCAGAATTGAAATCTACACATGAAGGAATCTGCAAGGGATGGGCCCTTGGGAAGAATATCAAGAAACCTTTCCCAAGAAGCAACAACAAATCCAAGGAAATCCTAGATCTAATACACTCAGATGTTTGCGATCCAATTCCAGTTAGATCTCTAGGAGGATATCTTTACTACGTAATCTTCATAGATGACTATTCAAGAAAGACGTGGCTATACCTACTGAAATCAAAAGACAAAGTATTCAGCAAGTTCCAAGAATTCAAGACAGAAATAGAAAACCTCACGAACAAGAAGATTAAGACATTAAGAACAGATAATGGAGGAGAATACACCTCGAAGGAGTTTGTTGCATTCTGCAAATCGGCAGGGATTAGGAGGGAGTTGACTGCTCCTCATAATCCTCAACAAAATGGTGTAGCAGAAAGAAAGAATAGATCTATCGAAGAAACCGTAAAAGTTTTATTGAATGATCAAGGTCTATCCATGTTCTTATGGGGAGAAGCAGCAATGGCAGCAATATATGTACAAAACAGAAGCCCACATCGTATATTGAAGGATATGACACTAGAAGAAGCCATCTCAGGTAAGAAACCTAACGTGGAAAACCTAAGAATATTTGGATGTCCAGTTTACTCTCATATTCCCAAAGACAAAAGGAATAAACTAGAACCCTCAGGAAAGAAAGGGATATTCGTGGGATATAGTGATTCATACAAAGCCTATAGAATACATATTCTAGAACAACACAAGATAGAAGTTAGTAGAGACGTAATGTTCAATGAAAGGATGGCCTTCAGGAAATCCATCGAAGAAATTACAGAAGAATAAGAGCTTGAAGAACCCAATGAAGAAAACACAGAAAACAAAAACGACGAAAAGGATCAACCTGGTCATCCTATGGAGCCATGTCAAAACACTGATTCAGATATCGTACCTAAGACCAAGAAATGACCATCTTGGCTTGAAGCTACATTACAAGACGCAGAAGGAATCAAGGTTCCAGAAGGAACATCCAAGAAGAGTAAAAGACCAAAAAGATTCTCAAGTTATGTAGCATACATGACGAAGCTTCTAGATGAAGAACCTACCACATTTGAAGAAGCAATCCAAAAGGGACAATGGAAAGAAGCTATGGCAGAAGAACATCAATCCATTATGAAAAATGAAGTATGGGAAATTGTACCCATACCTAAAGAAAATCAGTGGTAACCTCAAAATGGGTATACAAGATCAAACATGCAGCAGACGGAAGCGTGGATAAATACAAGGCAAGTTTCATGGCCAGAGGATTCTCCCAAAAGGAGGGAGAAGATTATGATGAAACCTTTGCTCCAGTGGCAAGGTATACCTCCATCAGAGCTATCATATCTCTTGTCGCTTCCATGGGATGGAATCTACATCAGATGGATGTAAAGACAGCTTTTCTGAATGGAGCAATTGAAGAAGAAGTATATATTGAATAACCTCAAGGGTTTGAGGTACATTCCAGAGATACTCACATTTGCAGATTGAAGAAAGCTCTATATGGACTCAAGAAATCTCCAAGGGCTTGGTATGTCAGAATGGATAGCTATCTAACAAGACTTGGTTTCTCCAAGAGTCATGCAGATCCAAACCTTTATTACAAAGTCATGAATAATGCACCTGTGATTCTACTATTATATGTTGACGATCTATTCATAA
>JZKD02S1699061.1:66377-88106 GCA_000966675.3 Picea glauca
AATCAACGAGAAGAAATGGAATTTGTGATGAAGAACAGTGTATGTAAGAAAATGTGAAAAAGACTTATGAATGGAAGCATTGTGAGATTCATAACTAGAGGTTCTTCCAGAATGAGGGAGAAGACTATGATGACAGCTTGTTCCAGTAAACCGGATATACCTCTTGCAGTATCCATGGATTGAAATTTACATGTAAAAGATTGTTCTTCCCAATAAAGAAAATTGAGAAAGAAGCTTATACCAGAAAGATACCCATGTATGCAAATGGAAGAAGACTTTGTATGGACTCAAGCAACTTGATGCAGAGTATCTCATATACAACAAAAGTGTGGCAAAAACTTCCTATGACAGAGAAAGTGTATCAAAATAGTTACACAGAAGTCTGGGATGATGGACTACAAATCCATGGCTAACTCCCATGATAACATATCTGAAGAAGTTGATGAGACTATAATCCAATAGACCCGTCTCTGCATTGACAATTGATTGGATCGTTAATGTATTTGGAGAATACCAAGTCAGATATTTGTTTTGTGGGACATTTAAATTATGACATATAGTTGCATGAATTTATCGATTTGGCTTGGGCAGGGAGTGCAGATGACATAAGTGCTACTTGGATATGTTTCAGTTTGATCATTGCCACAATGTCATGGGCTAGCAGGAAACAGAAGTCTGTTGCAATCAGCACTACAGAAGCAAAGTATATTGCATCTTGTGATGCTTGTACAGAAGCAATGTGCCTCTGTAAGTTGATTTCTGGACCGTCTGATCAAGTGTTGAATTCAACCATGATATATTGTAATGATCAGAGCTATGTGAATATTTCAGAGAAATCGGTGTCCCATGACAGGCCAAAGTACATTAAGATCAAGCATTATATTCTTCATGATAAATTCCATAAGAGAGAAGTGGTTCTCCAATATATCTCCACAAATGAGAAGATAATAGATATTTTGGTAAATCCTCTGTCCAAGATGAAAAGTTTGTGTACTTAAGAAACATATTGGGGCTCGTAGAGACGACTTCCTTATTGAAAAAGGAAGTGATTACTCCGAGGTTGGGAGGGAGCATTGATATGTTGTTGATTTATGGACATTCATTTTCTAGTTCGGAAGATGGTCCAGGATGGGCAGTTCCTTTCCAGTTCGGAAAATGGTTCGAGATTTCTGACGGATAGGCATTTTCTAGTTCGAAAAATGGTCCAGATTGGATAGTCATTTTCGTAATGAAAATGGCCCGATAGATTGTTGATGTACCATAAACATCAATTCCCCTTCTGGCCAGTGTGGGGGAATGATCTAGGACAGTCAATATTCTTGGAAATCACTCTGAGTAGTGGTCAAATAGAATGTTCCACCTCGTCGGGAAGTCATTCTTTCAAAGTTCATAGTTGTGAGCAGTTTCGAAGAATGTTTTGTTTTGGAGGTTGGTGCAGGACAGTCATTTCCATAGGAATGGTCGGGATAGTCATTCCCTAGGGCAGACTCATTCTTTCCAGGTTGCATTGTGATTAGTGCCGGAGGAATGGCCCAGTTAGGTGAATGCTCCAGGTTTAGCAATCAAAGACAGGAATTCCCTAGGGCAGACTCATTCTCTCCAGGTTGCACTATGATTAGTGTCGAAGGAATGGCCCAATTAGGTGAATGGTCTAGGCTCAAAAATCAGGGACAGTTATTCCTCTATGCTTGGGAAGAATATTCTAGATAGCCCATGGTTGATGTTTTACTTTATGAGGGAAGATGCTCTTCCAAATCTCATAGATGTGAGTGGAAGAATGGCCCAGATGAATCAGTTTGTATCATAATATTGTTATGCAGGTTGATATCAGATGATATGAGTGTTGTGGAGACTGTATGTCTATGGACAGTAGTTGTATGCCACTATGGTGGATGTGTTCCATTGGTTGTGACTATGTGTCACTAGTTAGTAGTCTTGTGCTACTAGGTGTGGTTGTGTACCACTGGATATTAGTTGTGTACTACTATGGATAGACACAGTTATGTTCTATTGAATGGCATTGTTCTAATTGTCATGGAGACTATCACTAGTGTTGGAGATGATTACCAGCTAGATGAATAGTCAGTATGCTAATCGACAAACATTCTATGTGGAAAATGGTCCAGGATAGTCATTATTCTAGGACATATGTCAAGATTAGAAGAATAGTCCTTGTAGCCCATGGCATGGCTTCTAGCATTTGTTGGAACAGTTATTCTTCTAAGACATATGCTCGGATTAGAAGAATGTTTCTTGTATCACTCTATGGAATGAGTGATTTATTAAGCATCATGCCCAATTACTCAGATGGAGTATGGCTTTGAGAGATGATGCAGTTGATGTTATCAGATGTTGATAGTGATGATGGTGCTCAATATTTGACCATGAGATAGTGTATGTGGCTATGATGATGCTACTGGTTGAATGTTATGTTTGTGCTCAAGACCATTCCCTTTAATACCTCCCTAGCCAAGAGGGAGTGTTGATATTATGGTAGTTGTGGGAGGTATTAACCTCTACATGTAACCCTGACGAGACTAGAATATTTCATAAAGCAAGAGAAACCCTAAAACTTTGGATAATAACCCTAGGAAACAAGTCGGCTCAAGAGAATATTTATTAGAGTTATTAGCCTCCAGAAGTAGAAGTCTTCCCAATTAGGTCACTTGGAGGACTATAAATAAGAGGGATCTAGAGCTCATTTGTCACTCTCACCCTCACGACTGCATAAGGACAAGTGGTGTGCATGACTGGAGGAAAGTTGCAACTCCAACAGTGGTGACTTGGTCTTTGGTTATGGTTGGACTTTCTACCTAGTTATGGTTTGGACTTTCTGTTTGGTACGTTAGCTCTGGAGAGAGGTATGCTACCTTGGTTGGCTATTGGTTTTAAGGTTTGCTTCTGGAATTATTCTCTCTATCAAAGTTAAGGTGCTCGGGGGTGGCATTTGTGCCTATGGTTGGGTGACAATATTGAGATATTTTCTATGGTGAAATGAGCACACCTATTTTTCTAACACAAATGAGTTCATCGAATCAAGGATGAAAACAGAGACGAAGCCAAAAAGGATCGGAACTAGTTCTAAGTCCAATAGTTGATCCTCATTCTCAAAGAAGATTGCAAACGAAAAGAGTAGGAGCTAATTCAGAGTCCAATAACTATCTCTTTTCTTAGCAAAAGATCCAAGACAAAGCCAAAGGAAGAAGAAGTTGGTTGTTGCAGTGCGGAGTTGTGTGTACAATGATTCTATGTTCATTTGAGCCTTTGTATTATGTCATTAAGAGAAACTCATAAAGAATCAAGCAAAGCCTCTAATTGATGTTAGGTTTCTAGGGAAAAACTTGTGTTATTTTTTGCATGTTCATTGATTGTGTCATTCTTTGTTGGCATTCTTCATTGGATTAGGAAACAATAACAAGTTAATTAGAGCATGGGGAAAATTAAAATAAATTGCACAACAAATCAAAAAATAAACAATGCATTTGTTATGATACATTGTTTAGTGGGATACCTGCTACAATGTACACATTTGCAAAGTTCAAAAAGGATTTGTGCATCTTGTAGTTTTTTATACCAATTTAATTAGCCCTATCAAAAATAGTACATATATTTTCTCCTTGGAAAATAGATCTCTGGGAGACCTTCGAGCACTTCCCCTCATTCCAAGGATGGTAAATTAGATAGGCATAGAGTGACCCTGCATGGCCATAGAGTGACGTCTATTGAAATTGGATAACAAGGAAGGTTTTCACCATGCATAGCATCCTAGCATGGAGGGCAATGAAACTTATTCGGCAAAAATGTACTTAGGAAAACGTACATTAAATGGGTTATATTTTCATGTTGACTTAATGAGTACTTTTTATAAAGTTAAAGTAAGAAATAATTTAAGTTGTGGTCTTTTAATCTTGACCACTGATCTCATAAGGTGTATGAGGATCAATCTTGGCCCTTCATCCTTTTGGAGATAAGGTTTCTCACTTGCTCATTGAGTAAAAAGGAGATTGACTTGGAGAGTGGTGCATTATGCACAAGAGAGGAAATTTTCTGAAGAGAGAAAGAGGAGAATTGTTTGAGGGTTTGGAGAGAGAGTTTGCAAGGAGACAGAGGCAGTTTGTACACTAAGATTGGCACACATCTTCAGCATTGTAGAGGTATTTTCCTACAGATCTGATTAGGGGGATTTGCAGAAGGGGGTCATACATTTGTTGAGGAGGTTTTGTATTTGGCTGGGATAATTTTATTGTAAGAGATATCTATATTTTCCTGCTCAATAATAATAAAATCCAAATCTATTGCATTGGTTTTCCTTCTGGGGTTTTTCTAAGAACGAATTGTCCAAAAAATTACTTGTGTACATGTGATGTGATTGTTGTTATATTTTATTGTTAAGTTCTTGGTTATTATTTTATGTTGTGTATTATTTATTTGTGAAGAAAACCTGGCAATATCAGTTAACAAAAAAATTAATTGATTTAGTGAACTGGGTTTGAAGAAAATTCACATGGTATCAGAGCAGGATTCTTGAAGAAACAACATTACATTCAGATCTGCAACACAGAAGTTCAGATCTGCAACACAAAAATTCAGATCTGCAACAGATAAGTTCAGACCTGCAACACAGAAGTTCAGATCTACAACAGATAAGTTCATATCTGCAACACAAAAGTTCATATCTGCGGCAGATAAGTTCAGATCTGCAACACAGAAGTTCGGACTTGCAGCACAAAAGTTCAAATCTGCAACATAGAAATGTAGATCTGCAAAGGAAAACATAGAACTGCATTAGTAGAGTTTAGATCTGTAAAACAAAAGGGTATATTGCAGCATAGAATCATTTTTAGAAATGTCCTTGACCTAGAGAATGGAGGATAGACTTCAGGGTGCTCAAAACTTTGTCCCCTGGAAAGAAAGGGTCACTATGATTTTGGATGTCAATGATGTCCTTGACCATGTTGATGATAAGGCTGCAGCTCCTACAAATGCAACTGCATTGGTGACCTAGAAGAAGGATGAGGCTAAAGCCAAGAGCATACTCCTTGATGGTGTAAAGGATCACATAATCCCTCACCTCACATGGGAAAAGTCCGCTAAGGAGATGTGGGTTGCCTTGAATGACCTTTACCAGAGTAAAAATGAAAATAGGGTGATGGTGCTTAGGGGGAAGGTGTGGTTCACTACCTTACTTGACTTACACAGATCAGGGATGAGCTAGGCACAGTAGGTGAGAAAACTGAAGAGTCTGAGTTGGTATGTGTGGCACTAAATGGCTTTTCGAATTCATGGGATGTGTTTGTGTGTGGAGTTGTAGCTCGGGAGAAACTCCCTGATTGGCAGCGATTATGGGATGATTTTGTGCAGGAGGAGATCATACTTGGTCAGTCTAACGGATCTTCATCTTCACCACAAATTTTAGATGAAGAAGGCTTGGCTCTTGCAAGCAAAGGCAAGGGCAAGAAGAAGAAAAAGAAGGGTGGAAAGAAAAGCATCGACTTTTCAAAAGTCAAATGTTTCCAGTGTCACAAGATGGGACACTTTGCCTTACAATGTCTAGAGAAGAAGAAGAAGAACCAACCGCAGATGGCATCTTCAACAACAGTCGATGAGTTTTCCAAAATCTTCAAGGAGGATTTTTGCTTCATAGCTTGTATGTCTAGCGCAACAGTCTCAGACATGCGGTTTGTGGAAAGTGAAACATCGTTTTGTATGACAAGGCGCAAGGAGTTTTTCACTAGGCTACAAAAGGGAGGTGTGAATCTGGTTATAGAGCTTGGAGATGGCAGGCGCTACAAGGCGCAAAGGGTTGGTACAGTTTAGTCTCAGAGGGAATCGGGTAAACCACTTCGGTTTGTTGATGTACTATAAGTTCTGAGGTTGAAAAAGAACCCCATCTCGGTCTCTACTCTTGAGGATAAAGGGTATGAGTTCAGCTTCCATAATGGAAGGGTGTTCGTCAGGCCAATAGGGTCAAGTGATAAGATGGACGGGATGACTGGGGTTCGAGAAGAGGTGTACAAGCTTCAATTTCATCCAGGGAGAGAATTATTCAGTACAATCACAGACATGGGACAGTTGTGGCATAGGAGGATGGCACACATACACTTTGGTGCGTTGGGGCACTTAAGACAAGCAATCACAGGGTTGCCTAAGTTCACAGCAAAAAGGCATGACCCTTGCAAGGGTTGTGCAATGGGCAAGTATGCCCAGAGACCATTTCCACTGAGTGAACACAGGTCCAAGGGAGTATTGGACTTGATACATTCTGACGTATGTGGTCCGATGAGCGTGGAGTGAGTGAGTGGTTTCAAATACTTTGTTTTATTCATTGATGACTACTCCAGGAATACCTGGATATACTCCCTGAAGGCTAAGGATGAAGTCTTCGATAGATTTCAGGAGTTCAGAGCTCTAGTTGAGAACCAGACTGGCAGGAAAATTCGGGTGTTGAGATCTGACAATGGGGTTGAGTACACCTCCAAGGAGTTTCTGGATTATTGCACAACAGCGAGGATCAAGAAGGAACTCATCGTTCCTTACAATCCTCAACAAAATGGAGTGGCCGAGAGAAAGAGCAAGACCATAGTCAAAGCAGCATGGGTGATGATACATGATCAGGGTTTGTCACTGCTTTTATGGGCAAAGGCTAGTCGCGCAGCTGTTTATATTCAAAACAGGAGTCCCCGCACAATTTTGGGGAAGTTGACACCTAAGGAGGCATTTACAGGTACCAAACCAAATGTGAGTCATCTTCACATTTGGGGCAACATATGTTATTGTCATGTCTCTTCGGAGAAGCGGACAAAGTTGGAACCCACAACAGATAAGGGGTTGCTTGTTGGATATAGCCAGGCTTTCAAGGCCTACAAGGTCTTTGTGTCAGCACGCAGGAATATCAGTGTGTAGGGATGTACAGTTCGAGGAGGAGCGTGCATTGAGGAGGTCTAAAGACTTGCATGCACAAGACCAGCAAGGACGTGATTCGGGAGTCAAGTCTGAGGAGGCACAGAGTCAGAGCACTGGATCACAGGGTACTGGTACAGGTACAGGTACATGTACAAGTGTTGAGAGGGAGACAGTTGGATAAGATCATCAGGAGCAAGATGATGAGGAGGAGGAGCGTGATGCAGTTCCTCAGAAGCAGAATACTAGGCCACAACCTAAGTGGTATAAGTCCACAGTTAGTGATTCCAGGTTGGCAGGGCTTCTAGAGAGAGATTTCAGAGGAAGTAAACCACTAAAGAGACTTGGGTACATAGCGTTAATGACACAGCACATTGATGTAGGGCCTTTCACTTATGAGCAAGCTACACAGCATGGAGTGTGGTAGGAGGCCATGATGGAGGAATATGCCTCCATCATGAAGAATGATGTATGGAAGGTGGTGCCCAGGGCAAAAGGCAAGAAGGTGGTTGGATCCAAGTGGATCTACGAGGTCAAGCATGCAGCAAATGGAAGCGTGGACAAGTACAAAGCTCATTTCATGGCCAAGGGGTTTTCACAGCGAGAGGGATTTGACTATGAGGAGACTTTCACCCTGGTGGCCAGGTATTCCTCGATCTGAGCAGTCATATCGTTGGCAACAAAAAAGGGTTGGCGCGTTCATCAGATGGATGTGAAGACTGCTTTCCTTAACGGAGTTGTTGAGGAAGAGGTATATGTTGAGCAGCCAGAGGAATTTGAGATAGGCACCAGAGAGACGCATGTGTGTAGACTGAGGAGAGACTTGTATGGGCTCAAGCAGGCACCTCGGGCATGATACTCGAGGATAGACAGTTACTTGAGAGAGATGGATTTCCAACGGAGCGAGGCTGATCCGAACCTATATTTTCTTGCAAGGGAGGTGCCTCTCATATTAGTGTTATATGTAGATGACCTATTTCTGACAAAGGATGAGCAGTTGATAGCAGATTGCAAGGACAACCTTGCAGCTGAGTTTGAGATGAAAGACTTTGGGTTGATGCATCACTTCCTTGGTCTAGAGGTCTAGCAGCAGGATGGACGCTTCTTCTTGGGACGAGGGAAGTATACAGTGGAGATCTTGCGTAGGTTTAGAATGACAGATTGTAGACCCATGTCCACGCCTCTAGTCACAAATTGGAGAAAGATTGATGCATCAGATTCAAAGACAGTAGACCCCACTATGTATCGTCAATTAATTGGATCGTTCATGTATCTGGTCAATACTTGACCAGATATCAGCTTTGCAGTAAACTCTTTGAGTCAGTTCATGGAGGACCCTCATAGAGTACATTGGATAGTTGTGAAGTATGTGCTTCGCTACCTCAGTGGTATAGTGAAGTAGGAGTTGTTATATGAGCGTAGTGGTGGAGTGAGATTGGAAGGCTTTACAGATGTTGATTGGGCAGGATGTGCAAATGATAGAAAGAGTACTTCGGGTTGTTTTAGCATTGGATCGGACATAATTTATTGTTTTAAAAATCAGTGGCATTAAGCTCTCTACTGAGGCAGAGCACATGGTTGCTAGTTTGGCAGCATGTGAGGCATTGTGGCCTAGGAAGCTATTCTTGCGATTGTTCAGGCAGGAGCTATAAGCCATTGTGATTCACTGTGACAATCAAAATTGCATCAAGCTCTCTAAGAATATGGTGTTTCATGATCATAACATGCACATCGATATCATGAATCATTTCATCCGGAATTGTGTAGAGAGAGGAGCCGTGAGGCTTGATTACATACAGACAGATGAGCAGATGGCAGATATTTTCACCAAGGCACTGAACAGAGAAAAGTTTGAAAAACTCAGAGATCAAATGGGGTTGAGACAGAATCTCTTCCTCGCTAAGAGGGAGTGTTGAGATTGGATAGCAAGAAAGATCTTCACCATGCATGGCATCCTAGCATGGAGGACAATGAAACTTATCCAAGTTGATGGGTTAATCTTTTTCTTAAAATTGTACTTAGGAAAAAATACATTAAATGGGTTATATTTTAATGTTGACATAATGAGTATTTTTTATAAAATTAAAGAGAAATAATTTAAGTTGTGGTTTTTTAATCTTGGCCCTCCATCCTTTTAGAGATAGGGTTTCTAACTTGCTCATTGAGTAAAAAGGAGATCAACTTGGAGAGGGGTGCAATATGCACAAGAGAGGCAATTTTCTAAAGAGAGAAATAGGAGAATTGTTTGAGAGTTTGGAGAGAGTTTGCAGGAAGACAGAGGAGGCTTCTACACTGAGACTGGCACACATTTTCAGCATTGCAGAGGTTTTTTCCTATAGATTTGATCAAGAGGATTTGCAGAAGGGAACCATACATTTGTTGAAGAGGTTTTGTATTTGCCTAGGCTGATTTTATTGTAAGAGATCTCTATATTTTCTTGCTCAATAATAATAAAATCCAAATCCGATGCATTGGTTGCATTGGTTGCATTGGTTTTCCCTCTGGGATTTTCCAAGGACGAATTGTCCAAAAAATTATTTGTGTACATGTGATGTGATTGTTGTTATCTTTTACTGTTAAGTTTTTGGTTATTATTTTTTGTTGTGTATTATTTATTTGTGAAGAAAACCTGGCAGAATCAATTAACAGAAAAATTAATTGATTTAGTGAACTGGGTTTGAAGAAAATTCACAACGTCCATAAATATCAAGAATATCACAAAGGCAGTCAGCCCAACTACTTGAAACTGAAACCCCCTGCTTGTAATTAACAGCACTCGACCAGGGATCAAAAATAGTAAATATACCTTTGGAGGAGATTCTTTACTTTGAAGATTACTTTTTTGTTATCATTTACAACAATTCTTCAAGGTTAAATGCAATAAATTTGTTCTTCTTAGCGTTGAGGCTCAATTGCCTGATTTCATTCTCGATCTTATCTCAACTATAAAAGTTAAGATGGTCTGGATGTAGGATACCTTTCAAAAGTTAATTACCTTCATCCATATTTTAACCAGAAAGTGATATGATACAACCCACAAGCTCTCTTGCGCATTTCACTCTATATGGAGAGTGCTATGTACCCCACAACCATCTCCCTCAAAAATTTACGAACCTAAATTATTAAGCAGAAAATTGAAGGCAGATCTTCCTTCAACGTGATGGCATCTTTAAGTAAAAGTGTTTGTCAGGAGGCAGAGAGAAACTCTTCCCATCATATATCATGAAAATTCCAAGCAGCAAAGCTTTGAAGTGAGATATTATCCAAGATAATAATACAAATTGTCATCTGAATATTAATGACTTTTGTGATTAAAAGCTAATATCCTTCACCATAAACCATAGCAGAGTCTCAAGCATGGATGAAAATGTTATATGACTTGCACCACCCACAGTTAGAACCTCTATGTCTCATCTTCCTATCAAACTGCACACTGAACAATTATTGCAGACAAATTCATACATATCAATGATGTAAAAGCCAGTGATTTGAATGAACAGAAGAAAAAACGGTGTTCTATCCCTGGATTTGAACATTCCAGAAATCAAAACACTAGGTAAAGACATGATTGCTAAATACATACAAATACTAGAACTTCTCTAACACAACGTAGACCATATAATCAAAGCAAATACATCCTTAGAGGAGTGTGTAACCCAACTAAAGGTTGATATGCTACAGCCCATCATTCTTCGGCTGCACTTGCAGCACTTAGGTCAACAGTTAGGTCTAAGACCTGCAAGAAACAATCAACAATAAGGATTGGTGACAGAAAACATGAGAATAGAAATAAATGTGGCTAGGGCAAGCACAAATCATTAGAATGGGCCAAGCAATTTGTAAGCAAATGCTTCCATACCTTTCCAGTTATGTGGGTGTACATAGCAAGAACATCCTGCACTGTTGTCTCAAAATGTGTTGTTGCATCATAGCTCTGAAGCAATCACACTTATTATCAATTAAAGTTCTATGCCCAAAACATTAGCAAATCCAATCTATGTAAATGCATTCATGGTCAGAAAGATAACAGAGCCTCTTACAGTGGATATGAAGCAATTGTCAAGAGAAGGCTCATTAACAGGAACAAATCTATCATATGTATCAAAGAACATCTCATCAACAGGTCCAAGCAGAGCTATTCCTGGTTGCAATTCTACTTCCGGTTGATCCGTATCTGCCTCAGCCGAAACAAAAGCAATGTACTTCCCTTTGGGAGCAACATTATGTGAATAAGAACAACAAAATACATACCTGCATTGGAGACACRACACTTAGTTTTTATAATAATAAAAAACTGGCATTTGCAACAAGTGACCTACATTAATACATGACCAGATATTTCCCATTCAGGGGAATTTGTTACTAAAATATCAAATTTAAACCCCCAACAGCGATACATGTGCAACGATTTCTGTTATTTAAGGTATTATAACTAAATACATACATATCAGACTTGCGTCCGAGCTGCTTCTGAGGCAGAATTATCTGTACTGATTGAGAGTCATTTGTGTTTGGGATGGGGTGGCTCATTATACATATTGCACGAGCAACCTTTCCAACTTTTCTAACCTGTTTCAGAGGTCAATTTGAGATTACAAGAATTTTATCATAGCCAAACGCCTTTCTGCATGAAAGTCACATGTACCTATATTACCTTATTAGTTAAGTACGATGGATCACAAACTACTTTTTTGCATCTGGCAGTCTCCCCTTCTGATGTCACACCACACACTTTCCCTTCTTCATCAAACTCAACCTGCATGTGTGTGTAAAAAACACCATACATCATGTTACATAGGATTAAAACTTCTAACTGTAGAAGCTAAAAACACTAATAGTGGATGTCTTGAATTCAAAAGAAAAGTTTGAACTGCATAAAATACTGTCACATCCCAGTCACATAGAAAACTAGCAATGTCAGATATTAGGTGATAAAGGATAGTAAGCTCCACACAAAAACACAGCATTGCAATTTGCATGAATGAACTTGCCTCAGATACCTAAGTCAGATATCCAATAAATGTTCAAAAAGAATGGCTTGTCACAGAAAAACAGCATTGCAATTTGCACACATGGAACTTGCCTCAGATATCCAATAAATGTTCAAACAGAATGGCTTGTCAGAGAAAAACGAAGTAAAGATGCAAGTTTCATATACCTTGCACTCTGGTTTGTTGAGCATATATGTTCCTCCATAAACAGCACTAAGACGTGCAAATCCCTGATGAAGTCCATAAATAACATCGTATGAGCTCTATATCCATTTAAATGTAGAAAACACCACCACACATTTTATTTGACAATATGAAGCTAAATCAAACCTGAGGTAGTTCACCCAACCCATACAATGGGTATATGTATGGTGACCCTCCTTGAAAACGTGCAAGAGATTCTTCATACAGCTACAAGATAACAAGTTTAATATTATTAGAATCTATTAGAGATGCATGTCAAGCAAACACATACAAGACTCAAATTTTATTGTTTTTTGCATACTAAATCAAATAATGTCTCACAAGAAGTTATCGCTGCAAGCCCCTATAACCAACCCCAACAAGGCATCACACCAAAACCATCGGCAATGTTAGTACCAGAGTGATGGAGGATGCTATCACACCAACCTGGGGACTTGCACCCCAGAGCCAGTGTCCAGATCAGAAGACAAGTTTTTGTTTTTGCAATTCAAATTCTGAGAAGGTGCAAACTTTAATAACAATTTTCCTTGAAAATTTTAATGGGCAAGAATGTATGAAGCATGGTTTAAAAGGTTTGAGTTGCATTTGTGAGTGAGAATGCAATGAGCAGCCCCCACTGTATGTTAAAATAAGTATTTAAGAGAAGTGAGACGGAGAACGAAGAAAAGGGTGAGAAGCATTTATAATACCAATAATGATGAAGAGGGCAGTCGTGTTGATGACGAATTTTGACTACAGTTGATTGGTTGCTTAAAAGTTATCTTTTTAGGCACAGACTCTAGTCAGGGAGAACTTTTAAAGGGGTTGTTCAATATGGGACGGTTGGCTAGGGGAATTCTATCTTCAAACATAAAGGTGATGGCAACCTGATGGAGAACCAATGGTAGTTTGCTCAATATGGATGGTTGTCTAGGGGAACTCCATCTTCAACATGAGGACAATGGCAACCCGACAGAGCACAAATGGTAGTGTGCTCAATATGGATGGTTCTCTAGGGGAATTTTACCTTCAGCAGTACGATATGTGAGGGTGATGGAAACCAATTGGAACAATGGTTGATTCCATATATGTTGAAAGAGAGAATCAGCAAACAGTTGTTCTTTACAGGAGACATGACATGTATCCACGTGGCTTTACTAGATAAGAATATTAATGTCCGACAAATGACCACAAAAGTGGGTCAATCAGACTGTTTTGGTACAATGATGTATTATACAAAGCGGGAGCGCTAAAGCAGATCCTATATAAAAGCAAGAAGTGGGAAGTAAATTAGAATATAAGTCTAATCTAAAAACCTAGAGAGCCGACTCCACAAATGGAGAGGCAGTCCAGGAAAGAGAGATGTACAAGATGAGTAGATCCAGAATCTATGGCACCAGTGGTATGAGGCTACTCTGGTCCACTGAATCCATCTCTCCTAACATCCAAGGCCAAATGAAGAAAACTCAAAATGGATAGTTGTCTGGAAGAAGAATCGGAAGAGGAGCTGAAATGAGTGTTGTGTTGCTGTCTAGAAGGAAGATCTTGTTGCTGTGGTCTGAAAGAACTCATCTGGTGACTTGTCTGACTGTTAAAATGAAGTCTGGTCTAGCGATGCCATTGGGGTCTCATAGAGGTAGAAGTAATTCCCTGTGTCCTCACCGATCCAGGATCATCTCTATCCAATTATCGCTTGGTGCCCCTAGTCGGGAGCATCATAAAGAAGGAAGTGATCTGTGGGGTGCGAGCTGGTCCAGGGTGTGGATGTGGCTGGAGAATAGAAGAGAGGAGTGGAAGGCCTCCTGCATGTATAGGGCCAGGCATCTCTGGTCAGGATACCTAAAGAAGCTACCAAGCACCTACTTCTTCACCTCATGACCAGTCAATGCTATAAGTAAACAGTCACAAAGGTGATTGTAGCATCATCTTTTAACCATTTATCAATCAAAATCTATTCAGAATAACTCTGTCTACAATTTAATAACAGATTTACTGTTACAGCTTCACAATCTGATTTCTCTTCCTTTTATGTTTGTTTATTTTCAATTTTAGACGGCAAGCTGAGGCACCTCAGTAGCTGCTTTACTGTATGATAAAAGTCCAGCTAAACATAGTATGAATTACCAAATTTTATATAGGCAAACATGAAAAATTTTACTCCAACGCATGCCTTCAGCACATAATGAATCAAACATCCTTCGCAAATGTAAAATTCCCAAAAGAAAAAGAGATGCAAGCCCTGCACCTAAAATATTCAAAATTCACTGGATTCACTATAACACTGAACATACCTTTATTTTTTTTACTGTCTCTAATGCAGGCTCAAATAGATAGCGATCATCTCGATGAAGTGCCAACGCATGACCGATGAAATCTACAGTATTGTCATCTAATCCATATTTTCTGCGTCACGCATAAGATATGAATAAACTAAATTGAGAATGTGGAATTGTAGCCCAAAGAACAGCAAGGCAATTTGAAGAATTAAAACAAAAAAATGCAGAGTTCAAAAGATGATATCACTTTCAGCTGCAATATTCATCAATACTAAGAACCAGAAGCCAAAAATATCTAATAAATGTGCTCCAACAGTTCCCTATTTCTGTTGTACATCTCCATTCTTGATCTCAAAGTTTGCAATTTGAGTGCAGTTATTCAGATTTAGTGTCGTAACTGCTTATACTAACTGCTAAAACAAGATCTATGTTTTGTTTCTTTCTTTAAGTAGGTAAAATACATATTATAACAAAGACAAGACATTAGTGGTATTGGGGGCAAATTATAATTTACTGCATGATTTGGGTGTCATTTGAATCACGGCATGGATTTACTGTATGACTTGATTGCAGGCTATTTTTTGGAAAATCCATTGCATGGATATATAGAGAAAGGAAAAGGACTGTAAACAATGTCGCAAATAACTTGTTGGCAAATATATTGCCAAGGGCCCTGAAAGAAACTTAATGGAATTGATGGGGAAAATATCAGCAAACCTAAAAAAATACAAAAAAAAACATCATTTTTATTTCATTTTCGTTAGATCTAAAGCAGCAACAACATCAAATAATCACATTGACAAATAAATATGAAAAGAAAACTCATATAATCAAAAAAAGCAAAATATCACAAACAAATTGAAAATTTCGGCTTTTATATGCAACCTATCTTACCCCATACATTCAGTCAATAATCAATAGTTTGATAATATAACACAATATTTTCATACCCGTCGAAAATAGTGATTTTTTCAGCTGATAGGATTGGCAAAAAGATGAAAACAATGCGATATAATGTCGATATCACAATATACTGACAATATTTGCAATGCTGCTGCAAAACAGTTTTACAGAGAAAGGTATTTATGGAAAGGAACAACACAAGTGCCATTCTGGAAAATGCAAAAAAGCAGCCACCATTGACATACACAGCAAATGGAGCAAGATGAAGAATTCTGAAATGGATATTCTAGAGTACCAAGGAGAAGACACGAAGAACTTGCAAATGGCAACAAAACACCGTATTTTAAATGAACTTTGGTGCTCCTGTAGGTATACTTGAAGAGGAAATATATGCTTGATTTCAAAAAGCAATGTCCATTTATAGGCAAGGGCCTCTCTTAGACAATGACACCTTATGTAACCAATAAAGGAAACTAAAAAGTTACAAATTACAAAAGACAACTAGATGGAAGTTTCCACTAATTGATGAACTCCACTAAAAACAAAACATCCCAAAGATGAAACACAATACAAGATAGAACTACTAAAGACTAAACTCAGGTTTATTTTTCAAAGGAAAACCTCACATGGAAACCCAAGGGATGCTTCCCCAAATTCATGGATGGCATCCCTAGTAAACCCGTTGGGGACCAGGCACCTACTGGCACAGAACTAGAAAAATGCCCAGCAATATTGGCATCAACTGGTTGAGCTAACCCCTTAGATTTTAAATGTTTAGAAACGTCTCATCCCACCCGCAAGAAGTTAAGCAAGAGAGAGATTGTTGGTACCTTGCCAACCCCAATTGGCACAGAAGGGGCAAACATGTCACATGCAGGGCTTGAACCTGGGAGGGGTGGATAGTAACTTGTCCTCTTAACTGCCAAAGCTAGACCCAATTGACATGATTAAACTCAGATTTACAACGAAAGATAGACATTTTTAATAACATGGTGCTCATAAGCCATTGTGTGTTAAAATTCACTTATGACTTACTTCACACTTAGCAAACTCTGATTTCAACCTCCAATAATTTCAACAGTAATGAAGTAAACTTAACAGCATTCTACTGCACTTTATGAGCAGAAATACATTGACTAAGCAAACTGAAAAATAAGCAGCTGAAATAAATTGACAAAATATTCTGAGCAATGACCCTGGAAAACCCCGAAGGGAAAACCAGCAGAGAAGAGATTTATTATGAGCTCATGAAGGATAATAAAATGAGTTTACAGAAGTACATTTTCAGCCTATTAAATCACTGTACTTATCTCGGATACAATGCCCAAACTCCTTGAAATCCGTGCCAAAACACCACCTCGATTTCTGTGCAGTAATGGACAGAGACTGCCCTGAAAACAGAGCCCAGTTTCTGTACTTTCAGGTACAGACACTAAAGATTTTGCTCAGCATAAAAGTGCCTCAAAAATGTGTGTAAAAACTTTCTCGAAATCTGTACCAATATGCCTCGATTTCAGTGCCAAAATACGCTGTACAGACTGTCTTTTTCTTGTGGTTTGGCCTGCATAAATCTCTGCTGTACGGAATGATTTGATGCTGAAGCCCTATTCACTTTGGAATTTGCGCTTATCCCTCTCTGCTGCTCCTCTCTTCCTTCCAGCTCTTTTCTTTCTCTCTCAGAATGTGTGCCTCCATCTCTCTCAAATGCTCTTTTTATAACTTATTAATGAATAACTACCCTAACCCTAGATCTCAATGGCCAAGATTAAATCTTTCCATCTCTAGATCCACAGACGTGACTTAATCTCACATTGAGTTCACTTGAATCACTTAATTGACTCTTTATAAAGTCACTTTTACTCGTTAAATAATAAAAGACCCCACTTAACTTTATAAAATCACTTTGTAAAGTCACTTTATAAACTCACTTAAGAGAGACATTTGCTCGTCACTTCTGCATGTTAGGCACGACTACCAAAAGCTAACATTGTGGAACCTTTTCCACAATGTACCTAAGTACCGAACATTGCCAGACCTAACATCGTACCAAAAGTACCTAAGTACCTCCGAGCTACCAAAAGCTAATATTGTGGAAAAGGTTTGACAATTGGGTCTAGCTCGTGTGGTTGAGAGGAGTGTTATCCTCTCCATCAAGGTTCAATTCTCGCAAGTGATGACTTGAGCTCCCAACGAGTATATTGTTGTAACGGCTTTGAGCCCTGTTGTGGTCTTGTGCCCTAAAGAATCTAGGGTTTACCTTAGGTACCATCCTCGGAATGAGGGGAACTGCCCCGAGGTTTTCCCCGGGATGTGTTACCTGGAAAAAAAAAATCATTGTGGAAAGGGCAAAATATGGAGTCATTCTAGGAAAAAGCATAAAGGCAGTTTTAAGTGAAAAATACTCACAAGGACAACATAGAGTCAATCTAGGTAAAAGCATAAAGATGGTTTTAGGTGAAAAATACTCACAAGGACAACATGATAAAAAGGGGGCCAAGTTACATACTCATCATCATGGAGATAGAGAGCAAGATAGGTCGAGTTCAAATGATTTTACATGTGGGAAAGTGAAACAATTTTACTTGTGAAAAAAACAGTGATTGTGAGAAGGAAAAGAAACACTATAATTGGATTATGCAATGATTGGAATTTCCAAGTGCAATAATTGTATTCCATGCAAGTTTAGAGCGGTGTTTGAACTTTTGCGAGAAACCTACTTGCAATGTTTGGCATCTTACTTTTATGGCCCAACAATTGCCAGGGATCAGATCCTATCAATTTTCCACTAAGTTTTGAAGGCATGGGGACATGGGAATGTGAGGAAACGTCTCAAGAACGCATTGAGAGTCCCCCTTAAATTTAACGAGGCATCACAGGAGGCATCATTGTCCCCAACATACGGGGCATAAAGAAATTCTAAACATAAAAAAATAATGGACTTCTAATGCAAAATAATTTACACATATATACAATTAAAACAACATCAATGATCCAATTTGCAATCACACAATTTGCAAATTGGTATTCAAAATAGGAGAATCATTGTGTTTCTCATTCTAATATTATCAATGTCAAGGCTCCAAATTAAAGTGAAATACAATGATACATCATATAGTTACATCCATCATCATAATTTAAATAAGAGTCAAGGCTGATAGAAAAAAATAATTGAAAAAAATGGAATAAGCCTCAAGCCACTAATCATGCTCAATCAACCTTTGCTTGGTCCTCTACGTCTATGAACTGCAGGAAACTATCAACATTAACTATGGGAATGTGAACACAATGAACCCCTTGTTGAAAACTAATTTATGTTCTAACTTTCCTAAAAAAGGTTGATGCTTCTCAAAGTTTTCGCTGAAAGAAGGTATGGTGGACTGGGAATGCACTGGCAATATCGAAGAAAATCCATGTTCTCCATTTGATAGCTTGTTATTCACAAAAATCTAACTTCAACCTCTTTCAATTACTCAAACAAGCATGTTTTAGTTCAGCAAAAACAAAAGTTACCATTTCGGAGGGTTTTATTGAGAAAAAAAGGCATGATGAGGGTGATGGGACCTTCACCTTACTTTAATGAAAAAGACATTTTCCATTTTTCTATTTTATGACCTTTTATGAGGGCACACCCCCATAAGGAACGTCCCAGAGTGCCCCCAAGTATCAAAAGCATCCCATTTCTACAAAGGACATCCCAATAAGTGAAGTCCCTGTTAATTTTCAAAACATGATAAGCAGATATATATTTCTCTTTGTAAAATCATCAATGTCCAAACTCCAAAAATTAAAATGAAATACAATGATCAACCATATAATTACATCCACCATCATACTTCAAATAAGAGTCAAGATTATCATAGAAAAAAAGGGGGGGAGGGGCGTGGGTAAGGATCAAGCCACTAGTCATGCTCAATCAACATTTGCTTGGTCCTCAATGTCTATGCACCATGGGAAACTATCAACATCAGCTATGGGAATGTGAACACAGTGAGCCCCTAGTTAAAATCTAATTCATATTCTGATATTTCTGAAAAATGATTGATGCTTCTCCAAGTTTTCACTGAAAGAATGCTTGGTGGACTAGAAATGCACTTGGAATATAGAAGAAAATCATTGTCGCCCACACTATTTTGCCTTTGATACCTTGTTTTCAAAAATCTAACTTCGACCTCATTAAAGTACTCAAATAAGCATGTCCTAGTCTAATCAACAAAAACATTTACCATTTGGGAGGGTTATAAAGAGAGAAAAGACAAGATGAGGACAATGGGAGCTTCACCTTGCTTCAAAGAAAAAACACATTTTCCTTTTTTATATTTTATGTGCTTTTATGAGGGCACACCCCAATAGGGAGCATCCCAAAGTACCCCCAAGTATCAAAAGCATCCCATTTTTGCAAAGGACATCCCCATAAGTGAAGTCCCTGTTAATTTTCAATACATGGTAAGCAGATCTGCACTCCTAAAACAACACCCTAAGATAGGAATTGAAAACTGATCAATCACCTATCAAGACAATGGATAGGATTGCTAAATCTACAAACACATCAATCTGAAAATTTAGGACAGCAAACTAAATCTAACACTCAATCATGTATCTCTATTAACTGAAAGAAAAGACTTACAATGCAACTACCTCAAAACTTCTATCGTCTAACAAACCTAGTGAAGCACCCTCTGTCTCATTTATAGAATAAGAGATGAAGAGGAATACACTAAATATGGACATATGCAATGGAGTGCCTCCCTTGAAGAGAGAAACCCTAATCCTAATGCATGGGCCTCCCTTGGGAAGACTGCCCCTCATGCATGGATAGGGTTTCCTAGAATAGAGCACCCACAAGAATATGAACTCGTTGCATGCTTGCATGCATGCATCTCCCTTCCTTCGAAATTTCTCCCTACTAAATCTAGAACTTCCTCATGCAATACACCCTCACTCACCCTTGCGATCTACGCCTTCTAAAAATGATTAATGCATGCGCCCTACTCAACCACTGGATCTCAATAATTATTACGCCCTATCAAAGAAATATTCAGTGTGCCCTCTATCCATCAATTGGACACTACCTACACAAGGATCAAGGCTAGCAACTGCTGCTACTGAAGAACATCTATTGAGCAACAGGTAAAATCTAACACTCCCTCTTTGCTAGGAAGGTGTTCTCCACCAGAAAACTTGGGAAAGACAAGTCAAACTGCAGTGTATATCATCACAATGGTTTATCTATTGTATCAGTGTAACACTGAGTGGATTGGTCTCATCCTAATGCCTAACGAAGCATATTCCGATTGAACCTTGAATGCATCATCCTCAGAACTTATCTGGCAGAGGGATATATGGTGTGCTTAATGACAATGTGAAGGCATATTATCTGTGGAATACCTAATGACAATGCCAATGGCATAACTAATGGCAATGACATTGGTATGCTGAATGTTGATCTGGATTACAGATCAAATTAAAAAGGACTGTACACATTGAAGAAAGGAACAAAAAGGTAATTAGACTTAATCCGTGTCACTGGAAGAGTCTGTAGTGTTATCGAACAAAGTAAAATCCTCAATGTTGACCGTAATGATGTTGTTGCGAGAGTTCAACAAGCTAAGAGATGGTGGTTGGCCTAACCAGGGGGGTTAAGGAACCCCTTGCAATGGATCTTTTACCATCCAAGGACAACATATTCGTGGAGGGGAAGAACCTAGTGAGAGGTTCTTGCCCCAAGTACTTAGACTAGGCATGAAGTGGAGTTCTCGTAGCTCTATGTTGAACTCTGGAATTAAAGAGCAAGCTGATCACAAGGTGGCATGGGGCAGGAGGTAATGCCTTAATGGATCTGTTGTTATTTATCCCAGTATTTACAGCATCAGCTGGGCATTTGAACCCCAACTAGCTGACATGGGCTGGAAGGAAGACTGAAAGAATACTAAATATACATATAAGATGCATGAGATGACAGGTAAAAGGTGCAAAAGTATGAGATACATTTTGCAGCCAATTTCTAGTTCCTCCCAATGTTATGAGATCAAGGTTAACTTTGATATTGTCAAAAGCAAGAATAAGGAAACAATCCAATTAAAAGAGGATCAAGACCCCCATAGTTTTTACAAAAGTAAAGAACAGCAAGAGAAACCACAGTTATCACTGATATATAGACAAAATGTTCTAGCCTTCTAGGAAAAGGGTTAAGAAAGGAAATCAAGATGGAGATGACCCCAATCGAGGGATTCTCCAAATGTTGAGGAGGTGGCTGGCCTAACAGGGGGGGGGAGGAACCCCTTGCAACAGCTCTTCTACCATCCAAGGCTGACATACTCGTGGAGGGGAAGAACCTAGTGAGAGGTTCTTGCCCCAAGGAGTTAGACTAGACATGGAGTGGAGTTCTCATAGCTCTATGTTGAACTCTGGAATAAAGAAATAAGTCGATCACAAGGTGGCACGGGTCAGGAGGCAATGCCTAACTGATCTGTTGTGTA
>JZKD02S1699072.1:7950-18520 GCA_000966675.3 Picea glauca
TTTGGTTTATGGTGGGGCTTACTATGAGATACCACTTCTAATTGTCATGTTACAAAACCTTTCTGAGTATACCCCTCATTGGCACATATGTGGAGGCAAACATATTATTATTTTAATGGGGTCACCCCCCTTTTACACCTTAGAACATATCTAAGTAGAGAAATAATGACACACATGTGGAGGGACTTAATAATGTTTATTTTAATGGAGCCACCCGCTTCTACCTCGTGTATTAACCCTTTACCTTATACCATGGCGAACACACATATGTTGAGGCGAATTAAAAGATTATTTTATGCTAGGTAGGTCGTCCCCTTTATTCATGTCACCTAAGGCAACCATGCACTTTACCTTGCCCATGAAAACGATGGAAAGGACCATGACATTAGGCCTATGGCACATATGTTCACACAAATGTTTATTTTAATGCATTGGATGGGGCTACCTCCTTTTATTTCTTCATGCTATCTTTGAAGTGAAACCGTGGGTCCTCAAATCGTATGGTAAGTCAACCATTTCATGACCCGCCTTTACTACACCAATTTCAATGGATATGCATGGGATGGAGCCACCATATTGAGCTATAGGTTTGATGTTTTAATTCCTTGGCTTGTGCAAACCATATCAGAGCATGTGACATGGAATTTATACCATAAGAAGTCGTTTTACCTTGGGGCATTAAGCATTGCTCATGAATTATAAAGGGTTTCGTACGACACACATGTGGGGACATTTTATTTGGAGCTTTTTTGTACGGGTGGGTTTGGACTCATTTCGAGCCATGGTTTATGAGGGCCATACGTGTCATTTATGGGCCTTATGTCATGTTTATTGAAGATTGTTGTAATATCCCAAATCCGCAAATTTGGATATTAACTCTCTACTGACCCTGTTTGTCGCAGATCTGATACTCTTTGGGTGGTTCAATGGGTTATTTAGGTTTCTAATTGCGTTTGATAACTTGAATTTAACATGTGTGGTGATTTTGCACGTGGTTTCAGGTGGAACAACTTGTTTAAGATATATTGAATAGTCAAGCAATTACAATAATGACATGCATGTACAAAACGTCACACACAGACTGCATGCATGTAAAAATAACCAAACTAATCTTCAATTAGACCTTCAAATGACTAGATCTGTACTGGAATACTAGTAAAAACATGGAACAATACCTAGAACTAACATGCGTCGCTAGATCATTGGCATGGAAGCCTGATCTGTGACATGCGTGGGTTTACTGTTGCATGCAGCGCTGGATCTACTGCTGGAAGATGAATCTGATGCATGCACGAGCAAGACTCCTTTGAATCTGATGAGATCTGTCCCAATGAAGTCGCCTTCTTCCCTAGAAGACTTGACCTGGATGGATTTGTTGCTGCTAGGCTCCTGGATCTCTTTGTCATTGTCAGAAGTAATCTGTCCAACTGCTGGGAATACCCTCACGCTTGCTAACACTGAAAGAGTCGCCCAAGTAGATTCCACCGTCAGAATCTGATGAAATTTGTCTTGAATGGAGCGCCCTGCCTCCCTCTCCAATGGGTCAGAAGGAATCTAGCTCACTAGTCCTCTGGATGAGTAGATCTGAGAATCTGTGATCTCTCCTCTGTCTGTCAAACACACTGCAACTCCACTGACTGAATGTGACACCCTGACGGCTAGAAGGCTCGAAAAAAATGTGTTGGATGGCTCAAATGAAGCGCCTTCCCTTGATCTCAAATGGGTTTTGAGGGTTTAGGTTCTCTAGGCCTCCTCAGGAAGAGCAACCCACTATACCTCTGATGTCTCCTCTAGAAATCACGCTGGAATCTGACTGCTGGAGCTGGATCTCTGATCTCCATGCTCAATCTGACTGTAGATCTGTAATGAAAGCAATGGAAAACCTGTGTGGTCTCCCCAATTGGCTAGGGTGTGTCTCTCAACACTGAATCCAATCCCTCGGTGTCTTCCTCATGGAATCCACAAGTATCCTCAAATTCGCCTGAATCTGGGTTTCTCCTCAGAGCTCTGGTTTCAATTCTCAAATCATCAATAATGAGCCATTAGGTCGCTTTTCCTCTCCTTATATCCATTGAAACCCTAATTCTTCGTTGACTTTTCACTTAAGCACTTTTCCTAAGTTTTCTGATTTAATATTCACTTAAGCGCTTAATTACCTTTTTCCACTTAGTCACTTAATGTCACTTTCAAATTATAACATTTCTCTAGTGAAATGACATCAAATGAACATTTTCCCCTGTTTCTTCTTGGCTATAGTCTAAAGGGGATGTTTAGACTACTAAGTCCTCCTCTCTGGAGTCCTCACTCGGAAGGGGACATTACATATCAATGGGTCGCTCTTCCTGATGAGGCCTAGCAAACATAATTCCTTGGCTTGTGCAAACCATATCAGAGCATGTGACATGGAATTTATTTAATAAGTAGTTGTTTTACGTTGGGGCAATAAACATTGCTCATGAATTATAAAGGGTTTCGTACGACACACATGCAGGGACATTTTATTTGGAGATTTTTTGTACGGGTGGGTTTGGACTTGTTATCGCACAAGTTGTAGGTTGGGAAAAGCTCGACCCAACCACCAAAATGGAAACAACTAAAGGACACTATACCCAATGTCACCTCGATATAGGTCCCACACTTCGAGGGTGACTAGGTCACTATAGGGAGGCAATCCCGGTGACCCTAGGGGGATTGAGATGGATGGAAGGGAAATAAGAGAAGTATCCCCTTAAAGGTCGGCGATGGAAGAGGAAAGATGGCTTTGATGACTCATCTCCGGGTGGTTTAGGGTTGCCAAGTCTTTGTATGCCTGCAAAGGGTGTTTGTACCTACCCGAGACACAAGAAAAGCCACACTTGCATATAGTAATGTTAGGTGGAAAAGCAAGTTAAGCTTTCTGTCCCTAATTGCAGCAATAATCAATGATATATATCAGCACATAAAAGATAATAAGGGCTGCAATATAAGTTCTAAAAGTCCAATTGAATAAGCCCAAGACAAGCTAGTAAAAACTAGTTTAGCTCAACAATGATAGAGCAAGACTTTAGCACAAAGAGCAAGGCTGTCATAAAAAAGCTAACTGCAGTGATATTTATCAGCCTTATGGCTGTAACAAATTTGTTATTACAGCAAGAGATTTAACCACTAAAACTTGCTCAAAACTTNCTCACGCTGGCTAACACTGAAAGAGTCACCCAAGTAGATTCCACCATCATAATCTGATGGAACTTGTCTCGAATGGAGCACCCTTCCTCCCTCTCCAATGGGTCAAAAGGAATCTAGCTCACTAGCCCTCCAGATGAGTATATCTGAGAATCTGTGATCTCTCCTCTATCTATCAAACACGCTGCAACTCCATTGATTGAATGTGACCCCGTGATGAATAGAAGGCTTAGAAAAATGTGTTGGATGGCTCAGATGAAGCGCCTTYCCATGATATCAAATGGGTTATGAGGGCTTAGGTTCGCTAGGCCTCCTCAGGAAGAGAGACCCACTATACCTCTGATGTCTCCTCTAGAACTCACGCTGGAATCTGACTGTTGGAGCTGGATTTCTTATATCCACGCTCAATATGACCGTAGATCTGTAATGAAATCAATGAAAAACCTACACTGTCTCCCCAACTAGCTAGGGTGTGTCTCTCAACACCGAATCCAATCCCTCAATGTCTACCTCTCGGAATCCACAAGTATCCTTAAATTTGCCTGAATCTGGGTTTCTCCTCAAAGCTCTGGTTTCAATTCTCAAATCATCAATCATGAGATATTATGTCGCTTTTCCTCTCTTTATATCCACTGAAACCCTAATTCTTCGTTGAATTTTCACTTAAGCACTTTTTTCCCTAATTTTCTAATTTAATATTCACKTAAGYGCTTAATTACCTTTTTCCACTTAGTCACTTAATGTCACTTTCAAATTATAACATTTCYCTAGTSAAATGACATCAAATGAACAKTTTCCCCTGTTTCTTCTTGGCTATAGTCTAAAGGGGATGTTTAGACTACTAAGTCCTCCTCTCTGGAGTCCTCACTCGGAAGGGGACATTACATATCAATGGGTCGCTCTTCCTGATGAGGCCTAGCAAACATAATTCCTTGGCTTGTGCAAACCATATCAGAGCATGTGACATGGAATTTATTTAATAAGTAGTTGTTTTACGTTGGGGCAATAAACATTGCTCATGAATTATAAAGGGTTTCGTACGACACACATGCAGGGACATTTTATTTGGAGATTTTTTGTACGGGTGGGTTTGGACTTGTTATCGCACAAGTTGTAGGTTGGGAAAAGCTCGACCCAACCACCAAAATGGAAACAACTAAAGGACACTATACCCAATGTCACCTCGATATAGGTCCCACACTTCGAGGGTGACTAGGTCACTATAGGGAGGCAATCCCGGTGACCCTAGGGGGATTGAGATGGATGGAAGGGAAATAAGAGAAGTATCCCCTTAAAGGTCGGCGATGGAAGAGGAAAGATGGCTTTGATGACTCATCTCCGGGTGGTTTAGGGTTGCCAAGTCTTTGTATGCCTGCAAAGGGTGTTTGTACCTACCCGAGACACAAGAAAAGCCACACTTGCATATAGTAATGTTAGGTGGAAAAGCAAGTTAAGCTTTCTGTCCCTAATTGCAGCAATAATCAATGATATATATCAGCACATAAAAGATAATAAGGGCTGCAATATAAGTTCTAAAAGTCCAATTGAATAAGCCCAAGACAAGCTAGTAAAAACTAGTTTAGCTCAACAATGATAGAGCAAGACTTTAGCACAAAGAGCAAGGCTGTCATAAAAAAGCTAACTGCAGTGATATTTATCAGCCTTATGGCTGTAACAAATTTGTTATTACAGCAAGAGATTTAACCACTAAAACTTGCTCAAAACTTTCCAAAAGATGCGTTGCACTTAGTAGATTATGTGGGCAGATTTTAGGCAATTTTCAACGGTTAAATTAGGAGTTATTGAAGAGTTTGGTTAGGGTTTTCTGCAGCTCTAATGGTTGTAGGTTAAATTTGTAACAACAGCAAGAAATACTTGGAGAAATGAAACTCCCTAGTGGCTCAAGGAAGCATTTATAGCATAGATTTGATTCCACTAGGAACAACTTCAAAATCACGAAATTTCACGTTTCCCAAAGAAACAATTTTATATCTCCAATGCAACAAGTGATGACTAGTGCCTTTAATGATTGGGTTAATGGAGTTCTTTTGGGTTATGCAGTTACTACAGACAGTTTATCAGGGGTTTTTCACAGTTGGGGGCACCACTCATAGATCTAACCAAGAAGGGTGCTTTTCAGTGCACTGATGAGTCATAGCAGACTTTTGAGAAAATGAAGGAGGTTATGAGCACTGATGAGTCATAGCTCTTCCGGATTTCTCTCGGTCATTTGTCCTAGAGTGAGATGCATTAGGGGTGGGGATTGGAGGAGTTTTGATGCAAGGGGGGCCATCCCATTGTGTTAGAGAGAAGGAAGTTCAGTGAGTCAGAGAGACTCTATTCAATTTACGACAAGGAAATGCTAGCAATCGTGCATTCCTTAACCAAATTCAGGCAGTATCTGGTGGGTAGCAGGTTTGTGGTGAAGACTGATCACAACAGTCTCAAGTATTTCCTGGATCAGAAAGACCTTAGCGAGAGACAACATAATTGGGTCTCGAAGATCCAAGCCTTTGACTTTTACATTGAGTATGTTAAGGGAAAAGGGAATGTCGTAGCAGATGCTTTGTCCAAGAGGCCAACAAGGTGTTCGATGATGGATATTTGGACAGACTGGAAGGCACATTTGTTGGTGGAGTACTCCAAAAACAAGTTTTCTTGTGAGGTACTGGATGGGCAAGTAGTGGATTATAGATACCGGATGTTAGACGATGTTATTTTCTACAAGGAACGGATCTACTTGGTTCTAGAATCTACCTTAAAAGGAAAGGTTCTGAAGGTTTGTCATGATTCACCTACAGCCGGGCATCATGGATTCTTCATAACATACCGACAGATCAGGGAGAGATTCTCATGGAAGGGTCTCAAGGATGATGTATTGAAGCACATCCGGGAGTGCACGACTTGTCAGCAGAACAAGTATGAGTAGACACACCCCGCGGGGTTACTTCAGCCTCTACCCATTCCAGAGCAGAAATGGGAGAGCATTTTTATGGACTTCATTACAGGACTTCCTTGAGTGCAGGGCAGGGACTGTATATTTGTAGTGGTCGACAACCTGACCAAATTTGCACACTTTGCTATACCCATGGACTACAAGGCCATACAGGTAGCGAAACTATTTTTCAGGGAGGTTTTTAGATTGCACGGTTTACCTAGGCAGATAGTCAGTGACAGAGATGGGTGCTTCATAAGCGCGTTTTGGCAGGAGCTCTTCAGGTTGGTGGGTACAGAGTTAGCCACGAGTACCAGCTATCACCCTCAGACAGGTGGATAGATGGAGAACGTCAACAAATGGGTGGAAGGGTATCTGAGGAATTACGTGGGAGGGCAGCAATGCACATGGGTGAGATGGTTGCACATGGGTGAGTACTATTACAACACAACTTACCACATGTCTATCAGGATGTCACCATTTAGAGCATTGTATGGATACGATGCACCCTCTTTTGTGGAGACTGTGTTTGGAGATAGTAGGGTCCCGAGGGCCAAAGACTGGATCGAGGAGAGTCAGAGAATTCTACGGGCAGTGAAGGAAAACCTGCAGATAACACAGAACCAATAGAAGATCTATGCTGATAGGCAGAGGATAAAGCGCAATTTCGAGGTAGGGGACTTGGTTTTTCTGTGATTACAACCGTACAGACAGTGTTCATTGAAGAAGAGCGGGGCAGAGAAGCTGAAGCCCAGGTTCTATGGTCCATACAAATTCATCAGGAGAGTAGGCGAAGTGGTCTATGAGCTAGAGCTGCCGGAGTGTAGTAAGATACACAACGTGTTCCACGTTTCTTGCCTTAAAAAGGCAGTGGGACAACAAGTGTCCATTTCAGAGGAGATGCCACCCTTGGATGAGGAGGGACAATTGGAGCTAGTGCCGGAGGAGGTGCTAGAGCGGAGAGAGCGTAGGGTAATCAGGTAGTGCTTGGTCAGATGGAGGGGACTTCCAGTGGAGGATGCCACATGGGAGGGAGGGCATATATTGCAACACCCAGGATTGATGTAGCTTGAGGACAAGCAATCTCGGGAAGGGAGGACTGTGATGTCCCGTTCCCAAGATTAGCCTCAGCAGGGAATGACTTAGTAGTCTATTTGTTCCCGTAGACTATAGTCAGGAACAAACAGGGAACAAAGGGAGAAATAAGGGAGAATAAAGGGCTAAACGATGAATTAAGCCAAAAAGCATAGGAATAGTCACTTAAGCCAAAGTCAATGGAGAAATAGAAGAAAAAGGTGTTAAGGGGGGACTTAATTAATTATTCACACTCGACTTAGGAGAAAGGCGCCTAGCTTAAGTGATGTCAACGGCAAATTAGATCGATGGAGGTATAAGAGGAATTTGACCTAATTTCTCATTATCATTGATTTGTGAATTGAGAAACGGGTTTCAAAGGAGGAATTCGACCTCAACATATGTTTTGTGAATTTTTGGAGGAAACCACCACCACAGATCGGTTTTGGTGTTGGAAGACACACCCTAGCCTATCGAAAGTACCATCCAGTTATTTCACCGTGCCATATCAATGATCTACAGACCTAGTTCAGTCAGTGCGCGTTGCAGCCAGTGAGGGCGCAAGGGTTTGAGAGACAGTTTTGTGTAGTTGGACGAGACCAGAGAAGATCTCGCCATATCCTTCTGACCCAGTTGAGAGGGAGTCAGGGTGCTTCTTTTGAGCCATCATTCATCATATTCCGATGGAGGAATCTCACTGTGCACATCAATTAGCCAGGAAGTGAGCATCACTTAGCGAGGTACATCGGGGGTTCCAGACAGCTCACCAAATCAGATCCGGGGAAACCCTCCTTACCCATTACAGAGGAGACTAGGGCGCTCATTTTGAGACATGTATCATTTGATTTCGACGATGGAATCATCAGGGCGCATTGCTAGAGCCCAGGAGGTGCGCAAACCCCTAGGGGATCCCATCCGAGGTCCACTCAGAGCTTTAGTGAACCAATCTTTAGTCTGTCAGATATTAGGAGCTTAGAGGCCAGGGCACATAGTTTGGGACAGTTTTCAAGCCGATTGGACGAGTGTAGCCACCAGGGAGAATATATCATTTATTTGTAGTAGTTGTCGTGAGCTTCCAGGGTTGCATGTAGCCAATCTATCCTTGCATGTTGCATATCCATTCACATTTTCTGATCACGGGTATTTTATGTTAGTTTGCATTGTATTCTAGTGATGATCTATGAGATCTAGCTTATGATTAGTTTTCTGCTTCCCGCATGCCAATTGTATTTCCTGCTATTTCACATAATACATATTATTGAGCTGTGTTGTTCTTTATTACTCACACGCATGATATAATTGTAAAACATCATTCTATCTGAACACACACAGGCAAAATCACCACACATGTTAAGAGAAAGAAACTAAAACGCATCCAGAAACCCCCAGAGTAACAGATCCGAGAGCCAAAACATCAGTGTCAGTAGAGCATATCCAGATCCATCGGATCAGGGATATTTCAGATCTTTCTTAATTAGGGCTCTCAAAACCATTTTCTGCACTCCAGGACAACCATATAAGGGTGCTGCAAATTAGTCATTTTGATTTCAGATTGCTCTTATTACATGAGAAAAGTCCATCAAAATATCCTCTTATAGACTCCATTAGCCCAATAAATTTGTTAGGCACTTGTCATGCTTTCCAACCCTCTTTGAATCATAACTTTAACATCATACTTTGCTGGTTTGAAATTTGCAGCAACTGAATGTCAAAATCTGAAGTTAGGTTTCATTCCTTAATGCCCAAAGGTACTAATTTATGGGCTGCTTTGAGATCTGAAAATTACATTTAAAAAATCAGCTTGCTTAGGTCTCTTTTTTCAAGCCAAAGACCCTTTCTTTGGCTGTCTTAAAATCTAAAATAAATTATCAACTCATCCATACATTCAGATTTGTCTTTAAGCCTAAAAAACCTATTGATTTACCATCCTTTGCTAGGCTTATTTGATGTGTCATAAATCTGGAATTTACAGTAGTAATTATTCATAAAACGAAATTTACACTAAGTACCTTGGAATCTCTTTTGATCCATCTTTTCCGTCCAAGACTTAGTGTTTAGGGATTCTCCCTTTGAGTTGGAAATTAACCAACCTAAAGAATGGGAGTGGGTTGTTGAGGTGACAGTGGATGACCCCTCCAAAGTTGCCTTTAGGTATTTTACTCGTGAGTTAGGACTTTGACACCTTAGGTGAGGAATTGAGTGTCAACCACTACAAAAAGGGAATGGAAACTGAAAGGTAAATTCAACAGTAGAAGCTAAGTTGCACGAAACGTGGAAACATGTACAAATTTCTGAAACGGGAATGCCTGGAAATGTGACCCCCCCAAGATGGGTATGTGGGGGAAACGTGGTATATAAAAAATACAAAAAATATAGATATATAGTTTTTGTTTTTAAATAACACATTATCTTGCAAGAAAATAAGCAAGAAATTAACAATGATACACATAAATGACATTTTAGAAGGAGACCCATGTCTATATTAACTCTCATAGATGATTACATGATGCAAAATCCCATAGCTTGGTGGTCTTGACTAATGCCAATACCATATCTTCATACATGATAGAATCCAATGTAAACATGACAATCCTGCCAACCTTGAAATCCTAAAACTGTTAAGTTTGTTGAATTTAGAATGGGATAAGAAATTCTACTTTTTCCATGTGAAGTCCAATGAGGTTGGAACCACTCTCAAAGATCCCGAAACAATTAATGGTAATGTTAAAAATATAAGTAAAAGGATAGAAAAGGTAAGATAAACGTAATGTCCCTTTCCAAATAGGAGCTCCAGAGATGAGGCTTAATGGTCTAAACCGCCCCGTTAGACTATAGCCAGGGCCAAAGAGGGGTAAACAGGGTTACTAGAGGTCACTTCAGTCACAGGTATTATATTCGGAAAGTGACATTGAACTAAAAAGGGTTAAAAGCACTTTTAAGTCATTATGAGCTAAAAATAGAAGTCAATAGTGAATTAGGGTTTCAACAGTGATTTAGGGTTTTGGAAGTCAACAGTGAATTAGGGTTTCAGCATGATTTAGGGTTCTGGAAAGCTATAAAGGAAGGGTCAGTGACCTAATTCATCATTATGCAGATTATGACTTGTCATTGAGGAGAAGAGGCGCATCTCAGGAGAGATAGTTCAATGTATTCCAGGAGGAAGACACTAATTGGCTGATTTCGGTGTTGAAAGACACACCCTAGTCACCGGGAAGATCATCCAGGTCTTCCATCATTCTTCATTGATTCCGCAGTGCTTCCATATTTCTTTTAGTTGCTTATTGGTATTCCGGCTAAGATCCTTTTGTCTTTTGATCTAGCCGAGTGTTGTTATTTTATTCAGCCGCAGTTGCTTATTTGTATTCCGGCTAAGATCCTTTGTCTGTTGATCTAGTCGAG
>JZKD02S1699072.1:29138-40563 GCA_000966675.3 Picea glauca
TGCATGCAACAGTAAACCCACGCATGTCACAGATCAGGCTTCCATGCCAATGATCTAGCGACGCATGTTAGTTCTAGGTATTGTTCCATGTTTTTACTAGTATTCCAGTACAGATCTAGTCATTTGAAGGTCTAATTGAAGATTAGTTTGGTTATTTTTACATGCATGCAGTCTGTGTGTGACGTTTTGTACATGCATGTCATTATTGTAATTGCTTGACTATTCAATATATCTTAAACAAGTTGTTCCACCTGAAACCACGTGCAAAATCACCACACATGTTAAATTCAAGTTATCAAACGCAATTAGAAACCTAAATAACCCATTGAACCACCCAAAGAGTATCAGATCTGCGACAAACAGGGTCAGTAGAGAGTTAATATCCAAATTTGCGGATTTGGGATATTACAACAATCTTCAATAAACATGACATAAGGCCCATAAATGACACGTATGGCCCTCATAAACCATGGCTCGAAATGAGTCCAAACCCACCCGTACAAAAAAGCTCCAAATAAAATGTCCCCACATGTGTGTCGTACGAAACCCTTTATAATTCATGAGCAATGCTTAATGCCCCAAGGTAAAACGACTTCTTATGGTATAAATTCCATGTCACATGCTCTGATATGGTTTGCACAAGCCAAGGAATTAAAACATCAAACCTATAGCTCAATATGGTGGCTCCATCCCATGCATATCCATTGAAATTGGTGTAGTAAAGGCGGGTCATGAAATGGTTGACTTACCATACGATTTGAGGACCCACGGTTTCACTTCAAAGATAGCATGAAGAAATAAAAGGAGGTAGCCCCATCCAATGCATTAAAATAAACATTTGTGTGAACATATGTGCCATAGGCCTAATGTCATGGTCCTTTCCATCGTTTTCATGGGCAAGGTAAAGTGCATGGTTGCCTTAGGTGACATGAATAAAGGGGACGACCTACCTAGCATAAAATAATCTTTTAATTCGCCTCAACATATGTGTGTTCGCCATGGTATAAGGTAAAGGGTTAATACACGAGGTAGAAGCGGGTGGCTCCATTAAAATAAACATTATTAAGTCCCTCCACATGTGTGTCATTATTTCTCTACTTAGATATGTTCTAAGGTGTAAAAGGGGGGTGACCCCATTAAAATAATAATATGTTTGCCTCCACATATGTGCCAATGAGGGGTATACTCAGAAAGGTTTTGTAACATGACAATTAGAAGTGGTATCTCATAGTAAGCCCCACCATAAACCAAATTCATAATAAAAGGAGACCATTTGTTACACCTTTCCTAGTGATAAACACTATCATACCACATTATCATGCAAAGGTCACTATGAAACCCCAAAAATCATGACACATATATCTCCTAACACCATCATCATCTAAGCCCTTAGGGGCTAGAACCATCATCCATATCCAAGATAATCATATCAACCATACCATAATGAGATAGCATGCTCCATAACCATCGACTATGCAATCAAGGGGTGATCAACAAGGCAAGCACATGTGAGAAGACTACCAGGAAACAAGCACAATCTCCTTCCAACCAAGGATAAGTGAGACTCCCCCAACCAAAATATCTCCATCAAATGATATAAATGAAGAGAAGGGACTCCATGAAAATGAATCCCCCCAAGTCAATCCAAAAGCTCTGAGGAACCCATGTCAAATCTCCATCGATGTGATGAAAATCACCATGTAGAACCTCATACAATATGAGGTGTAATAGGTCCTTTACAATGATTGAGGATTTGGAGGAGACTTCCCTCCCTTGACTTATGGCCTCGGCCTCCAGCACCAACACAATTTGACATGTTTTTTCCGATGTAGTTCTCGCTCTTGTACTCGTTTCTTTTTATGTTTTTGTCTTCTTTCCTTGTCAAAGTAGTTGCGCTCTCAATGGCTTTGTTCTTAGACTCTTTTATCTTTCCTTGATGTTGTTTGCTTAGATATAAGAGTTGCTATGGCACTCCCACTATGCATTACGTTGATGGTACTCTTTTAGTCCCATTGACCTACTTTTATGGTTATTCCTTGGACATAAATAAAATTATTTTATCACTTTTTTAGGTAACAACTCCCAAGGAAAACCCCCAGGGTGCTTCTCATTTTGAGGATGGTACCCAGGGTAAACCCTAGATTCTTCATTGGGCAATGTCAGGTACTCAATATGAGCTCAACATGTCATTAACGAGAATAGAACCTAGGTGGGGAGGATAATGCTCCATCCCACAACCACACAAGCTAGACCTAATTGACATAAATATCATATCTTATCCACTATTTATTTTGCAAGTTTGATATTTGCACATAGTTATAAGTCCATTCCTTGACTTCTCACATCTTTAACACATATCAAGATCTCACTAACCAGTGTTTTCAAACTCGGACCAAGTTGACTTGGACTCGATCAACTCGATCAAGTCAATGCCTGTCCATATCAACTCGACTAATCAAACGACTCGGATGACTGGTTTGGTACCGAACTGGCCGAGTCAAAGCCTAACTCAGTCGGTTCAGTACCAAATAGATACAACTCGGTCGAGTCCGTCATAACTCGGTTGAGTCACTCATTGTACCCACCACGCGGCCTGTAGGTGATTAAACCTTTTTTTTTAAGTTGCCTAAGAACTAATTTCAAGCATCCTAAACCCTAAAAAAATCCTATAAAGAGAGGCCCCCCACTTCTATTTGCCTCACACCTCTCTCAATGAGCATTTGTGAGCATTTGGATTTGTGGGGCAGCATTGAAGAGTAGTGATCTATCTCGATTCCCAACCAAGTATACCATATGTTAAATGATAAATATGTTCCTAGGTTTTCCTCTCATTAAATTACATATCTGAAATCGATCTTTAAAGTTTTGTCTTTCAGCCTTCTACTAGTTTGAAGTATGTACTATGAACTTTTCATATCAAGAATTTAAGATGGGGTTTGCTTCTTGTAATGTTGCATATTTGAATTTTCAGATTAAAATTTTACCATGGCTGCCACCCCAAGAGTCGAAGACCCTGCATGGATCCATGCTAATCTTGTGGATAAGGAGATTTATTGCAAATATTGCAAGAAATACATAAGGGGGGGGATTCATAGGTTGAAAGAACACTTGGCTGGTAAAAGAGGCCAAGTTGCCCCATGCATGGCCCCATTAGAGGAGATTGGACAGATTAGATTGGAATTGGAAAATCAGCTTGCAAAACTTGAAGAAGACAAGGCTAGGCAAAAGGAAATGGTTGTAGCATGTTTTTTAGACTCTAGAGCCTAAAGGCCATTTAGAGGCTAGACCCTCATTGATTATGTATTTTGTTGCTGATATGTGTTACTGTTATCATGTTACATATTGCACTTTGTGCCATTTTGAAACTTTTTTATATATTCACCTTTACTTGGTATATGCATGAGCATATTTTGCATATTTTGTTTCTAATGGTTTGGAATCTTTAAAATATATTGTTTTTATTAAATTTAAAATTTTTATGTATTTTTAAGTAAACAGAGTCATTGAAATCAGATCAGTCCAAGTCTGAGTAGACCCCTAACCAATTCCAAGGCCAAGTCCGAGTTTTAAAACATTGCCACTGACTCTAATGAAATTCAACAAGCAATCCATCTTCACCTAGGGATATTTTACCCGTCATGAAAAAGAGCACTTTGTCACTCAAGAACTCGAAGAAACAAATAAACTGGGCCCACTTATCCGTCCGTCCCCAACTTTTCTAGGCATTTTCTCCAAATATTACATCATAGCCATCAACCTCTCTTCATCAACTCCAAGGAACTTTGGCAATATTAGGAAAAGGCTCTGATACATGATATATGCGCACATTCTAAAACAATTTCTGGATACTTCGTGATTTGTTCTTATACATAATCCGCCCATAACGCGCAATCCTTTTGGATAGCAGTAGATATAAAAAAAATGACAAGACTTATGACAATCGCCAAACACCTTTATTATGTTTTTATCCTGTAAGTTGTAGGGATTCATCCCAATGCAATTGTTCTCCTTGCAATAATCTCTCTAGTTGCTTTACTCTCATGTTCACCAAACTACTCGGACTGGTTATGTGATCGTACTCGATAAGAACCTTGTCAGGTCATGAGAAATACACTACTAAATTGGAATAGTTTTATATGACAATGACTGTAATCTAGACGATAATTAAGGGACTATCTTTCCCAATTGGATGGTATTAAGTATCTTTAGCTGGTGAAATTCAACTAGTATAATTTTAATATATGCAATAGGCAAGCATTCCAAAAATTTAAGCCATTCTCTTTGTTGATGGAAAATTTCAGGGAGATCAAAAGAATTGTAAGAAAAACTTAAATAAACAGGGGGGAGATCTTACAGATAGTTTGGACGTCTATCAATTTTGTTTTTAAAATAAATATCAAGCTATAGCCAAATCGTGAAAAACTGCCTATAAAATTTCCGGCAAATTTTGATAAAATTAAGTTTATAAAATCAAAATTTCATTCTTTCTTCCCATGTTTTCGCCCTGAGGATAGGTATTGGTTATACCTGAAACGCGTCCGAAGAACATATTCTTAACAGAACTATAATCCATTAGATTTATGGGGAAAAATTCATTGGTTAAAAGCATGCATGCTGAATATACAATCATAAAACATTAGCGCTATTCCCTAAAGATTTAATGATGAAATGCTTATAAAATAGGATATTTCTTGAACTGTTCCCACCCTAAACCCCAAACTTGTATGTAATTCATTTATTTAGTTATTCTAACATTGGATTTTCAACTACTGCGCTCTGTCTCCAATACGACCCTGAAAGAGGGTACCTACCTTAATATTTTACTTTGAAATTCAAGGGGTTAGCCAAATAAAAAACAAAGTGATATTTCTGTTTCATCTTAATAATTATCCATGGTAACAAGGTCACCAACAAAGCAGATGCTATACAGAGAGGGAGAGGAATTAAAATGCTTACCAAATAGGGCAGACGGTCCGTTCAATTTTCGGTTATTTGGGTGAAATCTGAGGCGGGAGGCATAGGACGCGCAGGTAAACATCTCTTCCAAGTTTGGCCTCCGTAAACTACCACCAGCGGACGAAACTTTGAAAGTGGATTGCACCCAATGTGGGTTCTTGGCCGCCTCAATTTGGCTGGCAATGGCAACAATAACAGGCGAACAAGAGGGCACACGCAGTAGAGCAGCAGAGGCTACCATCGCCATAGCCACACGTCCAACAGTGCTGTATTATCTGTTATTTTTCAACTAGGACATTACAACTTGTAATATCTGTTTTCTGTTATTGTATTGGGTATGTACTGAAGGTGCTTATCTGAAGCATGCATGGGATTGTACAACGGTGGCCCATAGTGTAGCTACGTCACGAATGTCTATTATTTCGAACATATTTACTACTATCAAGATTGATACATTTAAAGGGTCTTTGGTTAACCATGCAACCCAATTGTCATGTGTGTGGGCACAGTGCCAAGGGTGGCCATTGTTAAAATGCATTTCAATTTTGATAGGTGGTTGCATATGGCATGATCTTGAAATGTTTTTTAACCCTACGCCCAACTCGGTGTCTTAAGGCCAATATATTTAAGGACCTTAAAGAGTTTGTGCTCATTAGAGTTGATGACATGATGATTCATTAACCTATTTGTTATATTAGTCTCTCAAACACTTGTTTCTCTTGTCAAAGTCTTGACCATTGTATCAAGTATTGCTTGCTCATGAACCAAGTCGACCTATAGGTTAGTGGCCCCACCCACATAGATCTCAAAAACTCAAAATGGTCCCAGAGTTAACCATGATACATAACAAGGATGGACTCATGTGGTGTGTAAAAGCATAAGCATTAGGCTACATAAGGCCCCTACTCAAAAGAACATTGTGCTAGCTAATTGTCTTAGGGTTTAATGTGCTTTGACAAGCATATCGGTGATTCAACATGTTTTCAAACCATCTCAACAAGGTGGGGGAATTCGCAGGATGTGTTATCTTTGACACTATTTGAACATTACGCAGAGAGGATTCTATTGGTGCCATGCCTAAACGATCACAACTTGTTACTTTGAATGCATGGTTTGTCTTGCATAAACCTGTTGCAAATATAAACTCATTTAGTGCTCTCAATGATCCCAAAGATAATGAGGATGAGATGCATGACATAGTGGGTTCCCCAATGAAAGTTGTCTCATGGAATGTCTAGGGTTTGAGTGACCCTATAAAAAGCATATTGCTCATTAAAACTTGTCCTCAATTGGCGAGGTCGACATTAGATGTTTACAAGAAGTCAAAATCATTGGAATTTTTCTTTGTACAACCTTATTTGTTATTTGATTGGGTGTTAAGTGTTAGTTTTCAAATCATTTTGATCGGAAAGGTAGGGTTGCTCCTCAAATATCCCCTTAACTTGTTGATGTGGTGGTTGATTGGGGTTTTGACCCAACTCAAAGGATTGTTTGGATTTTGTTGAACCTTCATGAGTAGATATTGGGGCAAGCTAATATTGATGCAACCAATGAAGATAGTGAGAGAGATTAGTTTTAGCATTGAATCATTATTGAGTTCCTTGACACCACTTAGTTAATCCATGGATATTTTAATATGGTTGAGAATCAAGAAGATAAAGAATGAGAGGTTTAGATTTGTAACTATATATGAAAGTGTTTAGGGCAGAGCAAGGCCACTAGAAGATTGATTTATTTTGTTCCATTGTAGGGTTGATCTATTACCAATGTAACTTTTTAAACACTTTATGTAAGTATGGTCAACTACCTAAAGCACCATCTTAGACTCTATATCTAAACATTGAGGATGACACAAACAATCTCCATTGAAACTATAGATCCTTGGTTAGGGAATGGAAAAAATAACAGGCGAACAAGTGGGCACACGCAATAGAGCAGCAGAGGCTACCATCGCCATAGCCACGTCCAACACTGTTGTATTATCTGTTATTTTTTAACTAGGATATTAACAACTTGTAATATTTGTTTTATGTTATTGTATTGGGTATGTACTGAAGGTGCTTATCTTAAGCATGCATGGAATTGTACAACGGTGGCCCATAGTGTAGCTACGTCGCAAATGTCTATTATTTCAAACATATTTACTACTATCAAGATTGATACATAGATTGATTTTATTAAACTATTATCATGAGATTATAGTTAAAATTAATCTAAAGGGTCTTTGGTTAACCATGCAACCCAATTGTCATGTGTGTGGGCAGAGTTCCAAGGGTTTTTATGCGGTTATGGTCATTGTTAAAATGCATTTCAATTTTGATAGGTGGTTGCATATGGCATGAACTTGAAATGTTTTTTTTAATGCTAGGCACAATGTAGTGTGTCTTAAGGCCAATATATTTCAATATATTTAAGGACCTTAAAGAGTTTGTGCTCATTAGAGTTGGTGACATGATGATTCATTAACCTATTTGTTATATTCATCTCTCAAACACTTGTTTCTCTTGCCAAAGTCTTGACCATTGTATTAAGTATTGCTTGCTCGTGAACCAAGTCGACCAGTAGGTTAGTGGCCCCACCCACATAGACCTCAAAAACTCAAAATGGTCACGGATTTAACCATGATACATAAGAAGGATGGACTCATGTGGTGTGTAAACGCATAAGCATTGGGCTACATAAAAACATATTGCTCATTAAAACTTGTCCTCAATTGGCGAGGTCGACATTATATGTTTACAAGAAGTCAAAATCATTAGAAATTTTCTTTGTACAACCTTATTTTTTATTTGATTGGGTGTTAAGTGTTAGTTTTCGAATCATTTTGATGGGAAAGGTAGGATTGCTCCTCCAATATCCCCTTAACTTGTTGATGTGGTGGTTGATTGGGTTTTGACCCAACTTAAAGGATTGTTTGGATTTTGTTGAACCTTCATGAGTAGATATTGGGGCAAGCCAATATTGATGCAACCAATGAAGATAGTGAGAGAGATTAATTTTAGCATTGAATAATTATTGAGTTCCTTGACACCCCTTAGTTAATCCATGGATATTTTAATATGGTTGAGAATCAAGAAGATAAAGAATGAGAGGTTTAGATTTGTAACTGTATATGAAAGTGTTTAGGGTGGAGCAAGGCCACTAGAAGATTGATTTATTTTGTTCCATTGTAGGGTTGATCTATTACCAGTGTGAATTTCTAAACACTTTCTATAAGTATGGTCAACTACCTAAAGCACCATCTTAGACTCTATATCTAAACATTGAGGATGACACAAACAATCTCCATTGAGATTATAAATCCTTGGTTGGGAATGGGGTGAATTTTCTAGAAACCATGGTGACTTCATTGAGGCTATAGACACCTAAATGCCAATGAAGCTACTCTCAAAAAAGGAATCGTTAGTACTTCATATTGAGTTAATATATTATGCCTTTATTTTATACCAATATGATCTTCATAAGTACTCCTACATAAATAAGGGAACACTCAATGTTTGGTTTTCAAATTTCCTATTAAAATGTCAAGGGTGACACAAACAACCCCACCAAGGCTATGGATGTTTGAATGGTAGTGGGACAATGCTAGTGAAGTTGGAAGAATAATCTATTGCAGACCAAGTTTATTTATTATACCCTTGTTTTAAAATCAAGAATATTTATTATGATTGTCATGAACATGTCTTGATCGATGGAAGAACATTATTCGAAAAAATTATTTCCATACACATGCTAAACGTTTTGCTAAGAATAGGTCAAGCATATTAATGTGTATTCCAATGGGCTAGCTTGAGTGGTTGAGTGCTTTGAGCTTCATGCAAGAGGTCTCGGGGTTGATTCATTGAGTAAGTTTCCTTTGTTGCATGCCTCACTCAATATTCCTACTGAATCAAGTGTCGTAATCGGCATTGAGTACCATCTACAAAATGTGAGAAAGTGCTTGAGGGTTTCCCTACAAAAAAAAAATTAGGGGAAAAACATGCTAATTGCGTGTTTCATACTACCTATTGTTTGAATCCATTTACAACCAATAAAAACTTATTTTCCATTTTAGTTTGCTATTCTCATTTATATTTAAAACCATAAATTTAAATTTGTCATTTCACAAAAAGATTTCCGAATAAAACTACCAATGTTTTGCCACAACCACTCCAAAATTTGATTTGGACCACTTAAAATTGATTAAGATTTGAGTAGTGTCAGTCTTGTCACCCATTAAAATGAGAAAGCCAAAGTAAACCATAAGATTGTTCAAATAAAAAAATTACAAATCTTACACTTAAAGATAGTATGCATATTTAAAGCAATATAAACATACAATTTAACTTGGACAAGTCTTAGTGGTTGACGTTGGATACGTCCTAATGATTCTGGGAATCTTAGATTGAGATTGTTCTACATTCCCTTCTGCCATTGCTAGCATTGATATTAAGATGGCCCTTAAGGGAAAGTTAATTTGTGTCATGACCCGATCCCTTAGCTCATAATCTTGGTTTTATTTTGGCATTAGTTTTAAGAGGAATGTGATTGGTCAAGTAGGTCATTGAAAATATGTTGAGACCTTCATATGTAGGCCTAGACCTATGAACCTTTGTTAATACATAATATTGGTTTTATTTTGGCATTGGTTTGAAGAGGAATGTGATCTGTTGGTCAAGCAGGTCATTGAAAAAGATGTTGAGACCTTCATATGTAGGCCTATACCTATAAACCTTTGTTAATACATATATGTAGGATGCTCCTTAACCCAAAGAAAGGTTGTGATAACGATCAACATTATTTATCAAAAAGAGTATTGATATTGAGATTATTCAATGGTTCACATTGTATGAAGGTATAATGTAACACCCTATTTCCCCCAGTTTGTAAAAATAACTATATTGGCCAAGAACTATGGCAAACTCAAAGATGTGAATGTTTGACTTGATGGACCTTTGTATAAAAGGTCGATGAATGTAAATTATGTTATGAATATGTGTTGCATGATTGTTGGGAGGGGGATGTGCTAAAAGAGACCACGATGGCTAATGAGAGGTGGTGGAAGGGACCTAGAATGGTTGCGTTAACTTCCACTGTGCAGTATTGTACTGGTTTATACTTGCTCACAAACCAAAGCAGCTCTCTGATCCTGGAATGGATTTCCCTTCAAATTGGTAGGTGGGGAGGCTCCTCAAGAGTTAAATGAGGGGATGGGGGTGAACCGCCCATCCATAACAGCCCTCATACCTGACCACAGACGACGGAATTCGTGCCACACGCAACCTTGCAGACAGAAATTGGCAAGAGAGGAAATGTGGTAGAGGAGAGAGCAGTGCGTGCGACGGGGATCGCAAAAGAGACTGGAGAAACCCTGGAAATACAGGGAGTTCTGAATACCAGGAGAATGAGAGTAACCTTCATCTTGGATTATTTTCCTGCATCAGGAGAAGGAGAGTAACCTTCGTCCTTGATGTTGCACTGGAAGTAGGAGACTAAACCTCAAATCACCGTGGTCTAGCTTGGGGGTGGCTAGTGGTAAATTCGTTTGGAGTCACTGAGCCTACGGTTGGGTGGAAATGAGCACCCCTCTCAGCAGTTGCATCACACCTAGTAGATTTGATAAGTGTTTTATACCTTGTATTTGAACTGAATATCATGAATTCATGCTTGTGTTTATATGCCCGTAATAATTTCTGTGTAGAATGATTGCCTGATGTTTTAAACTGGAAATAATGGATGCATGTGTATGCTTATATGTCATCATTGGTTTCTGTACAAATGGTTAAGTCTGGGGCCGGAAGGGTAGCTCTCTAAGGTCTTGGAGTTGTGGGAGTTTGAAGCCCCGAGAAGTTGAATTCTGTGATTCAAGCTCATAAGGGATAGCGAGCCCAATTATAGAAAGAGAGAATACCCTATCATTCCGTTGACGAACGGTCGGAATCCTTTCAGGAATACCCCAGATCTGTCGAGACCAATGGATCTAGAGGAGGAGTGCAGGCGTTAACACCTTGACCCTTTCGACCTTTGCATGTAGCGATGGAATCCCGGACCGTAGATCCAAGGATCTGACGGAGCCCTATTGACCGTCGATCTTAGCCTTGTATAGGCAAGAGAGTAGCATTCCACTGACTCGCAACTTGGAGTGGTCAAGGGTAGGGCAGCATGAACTCACGATTCGTGAGATCGCGACGTGATTGTGACCATTGGATCCAAGGCACGGGAGAACCGTTGGATCAGAACCCTCGTGGGTATCACCTATCGAGGGTTCGGAACTTGAGAGAGTTTCTTTTCGATTGTAGAAGTCACAAAGTGTCGAGCACCAATGGATCGTGTAAACATGTAACCCATCTGTAAGTGGGGACCGCGTGGTTGACAGGTGGCATAACAACAAGCACCCAGAGAAAGGTGTAAAGGTGTGACGGGTGATGGACACATGTCACCTGGGAAGGAGTCAACCCATTGTTGACTTATCGTATCTCGGGAACTCGCG
>JZKD02S1699072.1:43538-70868 GCA_000966675.3 Picea glauca
GGGACATTGACTTCTCGATAGAACTTGCACCAGGAGCGGTGCCAGTGTCTAGGACACCCTACAGGATGAGCACACCCGAGCTAGTTGAGCTTAAATTACAAATAAAAGAAATGATTGACAAAGGCTATATCCGGCCCAACATGTCTCCATGGGGAGCACCAGTTTTGTTTGTAAGGAAGAAAGATGGTACCCTCCGACTATGCATAGATTATAGACAACTAAACAAGGTAACCATAAAGAACAAGTACCCCTTACCCAGGATCGATGACCTATTCGATCAATTGGGAGGTGCTTCCATCTTCTCAAAGATTGACTTGAGATCTGGATACCATCAAGTCTGAATCAAGGGTGAAGACATCCACAAAACTGCTTTCAGGATGAGATATGGTCACTATGAGTTTGTGGTAGTACCATTCCGATTAACCAATGCCCCTGCCACTTTTATGTGCTTGATGAACAATGTGCTCAACAAATTCCTAGACAAATTTGTATTGGTTTTTATTGACGATATATTAATTTTCTCCAAGAATAGAGAGGAACATGAGGAACATCTTAGACTTGTGCTTCAAGTGTTAAGAGAACATCAGCTCTATGCCAAATTTAGCAAGTGCGACTTTTTCCAAAAGCAAATACATTACTTGGGCCATGTCATATCTGAAGAAGGAGTAGCAATAGACCCTGACAAGACCAAGTCTATCATGGAGTGGCCTACCCCAAAGGACGTTTCAGATATCAGATCATTTATGGGCTTAGCAGGATACTATAGGAGATTTATAAAAGGATTCTCCAAGATTGGTTGTCCAATCACTACCCTCCAGAAGAAGGGAGCTAAATTCATGTGGACAGAAGAATGTGAAGAAAGATTTTAATCCCTAAAACATTTCGTCGATCCTGAAGCTGAATTCCTCATGTGCACAGATGCCTGCAAGGAAGGGCTCGGAGGAGTCCTTATGCAAGGAGGAAGAGTAGTCTGCTATGAATCCCGAAAATTGAATGAGCACAAAGTCAACTATGTGACCCATGATCTAGAACTGGCCGCCATAGTGCACGCCTTAAAAATGTGGAGGCATTACCTCCTGGAAAGAAAATTTGTACTTATGACAGACCACTGTGGATTGTGATATCTATTTGACCAACCAAAACTCAATGCTAGACAAGCTAGGTGGATGACCCTTCTTAGTGAATTTGATTTCGAGATCAAACATATCAAGGGAAAGGAAAATAAGGTGGTCGATGCCCTTAGCAGAAGTATGAAAACAATTCATTTGGCAGTGGTGAGCACCTACAAGACGAATGCCAAGGAAAGAGTTAGGAATGCACAAGAAACAAACGCATTCTTCTAGACCGTGACCTCATACCTGGAGCAAGAACCCACAGGAATAAAGTATGAAGGCTACCAGATGATAGATGGAGGTCTACTAACTTACAAAAACAGATTGTATATTCCAGAATGTGATGACCTGAAGAGGTTCATAATGGATGAACTACATAAAAGACCATATACTAGTCATCCCGAATACCAGAAGATGATCACAGCCACCAGGAAACAATTCTATTGGCCTGGATTGAAGAAAGACATAGTTGAGTATTTAGCCAAATGCATAGAATGCCAACAGGTTAAAGCAGAACACCGACACCCAACAAGATTATTACAACCTCTACCAATCCCGTAATGGAAGTGGGAAACCATTTTCATGGACTTCATCACCGGATTACCAACATCGACCAAACAGAATGACACCATCATGGTAGTGGTGGATAAATTGAGCAAGTTTGCCCATTTTATCCCCGTCAAATCGACTTGCAAGGCAATAGATATCGCCAGCATATTCATGAAGGAGATACTCAGACTACATGGTATGCCTAAAGAGATCGTGTCTGATAGAGACACGAAATTTACTTCCAATTTTTGGAAATCCTTGATAGCTGGTCTAGAGACCAAATTACTGCTTAGCACCACCTATCATCCTCAAACTAATGGACAGATGGAAAGAGTGAACCAAATATTGGAAGACATGCTGAGATGCATGTAATGCATCAACCCAAGAAGTGGGAGGATTTCCTGCCACTGGTGGAATTCGCCTACAACAATGGCTACCAAGAATCCTTGAAGATGAGCCCTTTTGAAGTCCTCTATGGTAGACTGTGCAATACTCCAGTCAGTTGGAGTAATCCCGTGAACAAAGTTACTATTGGACCCGACATGTTGAAAGAAATGGAACAACAAGTGACTTAGATAAAACAAAATCTAAAGGTCGCTCAGAACAGATAGAAAAGTTACGCCGACCGAAAGAGAACTCCGAGAGAATTCAAGACGGGAGACCACGTATATCTCAGAGTTAGGCCCAAGAAGAGTTCCCTGAGGATGGGAGCTTGTGCCAAGTTGGCACCTCGGTATCGTGGACCCTTTGAAGTTCTAGATAGAGTGGGACCTGTAGCCTATAGGCTAGCACTTCCTCCCACAGTAAAAGCACATAATGTTTTCTATGTTTCATTATCGAAGAGATATGCACATGATTCTAATCATATAATTGATTGGTCTGCGATCCAGGTGGAACTGGAGGGAGAATTCCTGCCAGAACCTCAATGCGTACTGGACAGAAAGGAAACCCCACTCAGGAACTGAACCATTGCACAGGTCAAGGTGCAGTGGAAACATTTTGGCCCAGATGAGGCTACGTGGGAAATGGAAGATGCCATGAAACAGGCATATCCGATTTTGTGTACTTCTATACATACACATCATGTTGATAGATAGAACAACGAGGATGATGTTCCTTTAAGGGGGAGGGAATTGTAACACCCTGTTTCCCCCAGTTTGTAAAAATAACTATATTGGTCAAGAACTATGCCAAACTCAAAGATGTGAATGTTTGACTTGACGAACCTTTGTATAAAAGGTCGATGAATGTAAATTATGTTATGAATATGTGTTGCATGACTGTTGGGAGGGGGATATACTAAAAGAGACCACGATGGCTAATGAGAGGTGGTGGAAGGGACCTGGAATGGTTGCGTTAACTTCCACCGAGCCAGTACTGTATTGGTTTATACTTACTCACAAACCAAAGCAGCTATCTGATCCTGGAATGGATTTCTCATCAGATTGGTAGGTGGGGAGGCTCCTCAAGAGTTAAATGAGGGGATGGGGGTGAACCGTCCATCCGTAACAACCCTCAGACCTAATCATGGACGACGGAATTCGCGCCACACGTAACCTTGCAGACAAAAATTGGTAAGAGAGGAAATGTGGTAGAGGAGAGAGTAGTGCGCACGACAGGGATCGCGAAAGAGACAGAAACCCTGGAAACGCAGGGAGTTCTGAATACCAGGAGAATGAGAGTAACCTTCGTCTTGGATTATTTTCCTGCATCAAGAGAAGGAGAGTAACCTTCGTCCTTGATTTATGTTGCGCTGGAAGTAGGAGACTAAACCTCAAATCATCGTGGTCTAGCTCGGGGGTGGCTAGTGGTAAATCCATTTGGAGTCACTGAGCCTACGGTTGGGTGGAAACGAGCACCCCTCTGAGCAGTTGCATCACGCCTGGTACATTGATAAGTGTTTTATACCTTGTATTCGAACTGAATATCATGAATGCATGCTTGTGTTTATATGCCTGTAATAATTTTTCTGTAGAATGATTGCCTGATGTTTTAAACTAGAAATAATGGATGCATGTGTATGCTTATAAGTCATCATTGGTTTATGTACAAATGGTTAAGTCTGGGGCCGGAAGGGTAGCTCTCTAAGGTCTCGGAGTCATGGGAGTTTGAAGCCCCGAGAAGTTGAATTTCGTGATTCAAGCTCAGAAGGTATAGCGAGCCCAATCATAGAAAGAGAGAATAACCTATCATTCGGTTGACGAATGGTCAGAATCCTTTCGAGAATACCCCAGATCTGTCGAAACCGATGGATCTAGAGGAGGAGCGTAGGCGTTAACACCTTGATCCTTTCAGCCTTCGCATGTAGCGATGGAATCCCGGACCGTAGATCTAAGGATTTGACGGAGCCCTATTGACCGTCAATCTTAGCCATGTATAGGCAGGAGAGTAGCATTTCGCAGACTCGTGACTTGGAGTGGTCAAGGGTATGGCTACATGAACTCATGATTCGCGAGATCGCAACGTGATCGTGACCGTTGGATCCAAGGCACGGAAGAACCATTGGATCAAAACCTTCGTGGGTATCGCCTATCGGGGGTTCGAAACTTGAGAGAGTTTCTTATCAATTGTAGAAGTCGTGAAGTGCCGAGCGCCGAGGGCTCATGTAAACACGTAACCCATCCTAAGTGGGGACCGCGTGGTTGACAGGTGGCATAACGACAAGCGCCTAGAGAAAGGTGGGAACGGGTGACGGGTGATGGACACATGTCGCCTGGGAAGGAGTCAACCCATTGTTGACTTATCGTATCTCGGGAACTCACGAAGGAGGAGCATGAGGGCTCAACACTCCAACTCGCAAAGTTGCGAGATGCGAGTAGCGCTAGTATTTAGCTTAGGAAGCAGGTAACTGGTGGTGGACACGTGTCACACTGAGAAAGAGTCAACCCACTATTGACTTATCGTGGCTCGGGGTTTTGCAGGATGAAGAAGCTGCACCTTGATCGCTAAGGCCGCGAAACACTGAGAGCCGAAGTATCGTGCAACGGGTGGCGACGACACAGCTCGTGAGCAGAGTATAGCGGGGTTGACAAGTGGCGTGTGCGCATCGTTTTGGCAGAGTCCACACAACATTGACCTATCGTGTCCCGAAGATTCGCGAAGGAGGAGCACGAGAACTCAACACCTCAATTGGCGAGGTTGCGAGTGGTGCTAGTGTTTGGCCTAGCCTACGGTTACATGTAGTAGGCGTTAGTGAGGAGGGAGCCCTACCCGTATAGCATCTCGGGTATCGGTGTTTGGAGAAAGGGTAGTTGAGAGTCTTGATTCCCTACTTGCGAGTTGCGAAAGGCGCTTGCGCTAAGGCCAGCTTGTGGTCATTTGGAGGAGGATAAGGAAAGAGAGGGTCTGCACTAGGCCCCATAGAAGTCTCGAGGATTCTATTCCTTGAAGAAAAAGACGAAAAATCTAAGTTGTTGTAATGGGTGTGTGACATATAATGTGTATGCAAGTTGTTGTTGGAAAGTTGAAAATTTGTAGAAACTTATTCATTTAGGTATTAATCTTTTTTCACTCGAAGTTGAGCTTGGAACAATCACTAGAATCATGGTTTTGAAATGGTAAAAAGAAGAGTATAAGAAGATTATGGGCAATGATGGTTGGCACAAACATTTAACACAATTTAGTTTAAAATAATCATTTGATTTAGGTCATTCTTACTCTTAATTGCAAGCTTAGGATGTCTAATTTAAATTCTTGAATGCGTTTTTATTACTTCATTTGGTTTTACATTGTAATTTATAGTTAAATGTGTTTGGAGTAAAATACATTGAGGTGGTGGAGCGATGTTGCTTCATAGGTATGTTGTCTCCTTGGATTTTGTCCATAGACTTTTCCCATACCCTACCATTTTATTAATGAACTCCTATTTTATAGTGTTATTTATGAGATATATTACATATCCAAGTATTATATTTTAGTAATATTTATGAGATATATTACATATACAACAATTATTTGATTTGAAAAAGTTACATGATTGCTTTTATAATCATTGTTTGGAATTGTTTGATATCCCACTCAATTGGTAATAGTTGGGTTTCAATGAAATGTGATTATGCATTATTTCATTAATTTCATTGAATTTTTTTATATTTTTTTATTTATTTATTTTCTTTTATTTACATTGTAATTGTTTACATTGTAATTGTTTATGAGTCAATTTTTTTGACTTTCAATTAGTTGCATTTGATTGCATAAATTTTTTTAAAGTTTTCAATTTTTTTTTTATTAATTTTTTTTTTTAAATAAAAAAATATTTTTTATCTTATAGAATTTGAAATTCTTAATTTTTTTATTGATTGAAAAGAGTGATATGACTATTTTTATATAGTTTTAATAGTCATATTATAATATTTAATTAAAAATATTAAAAAATTAAAAAACCTATAAATGTGCCACTTAATCATCACTTTAATTTATCATTTAATGTGATCATTCTTCATATAAGAGATATCATTATTTTAATACATTCTTTTTTTTTTTAAATAAAAAAGAAGAACCTTATATTATATCACGAGTGTACAGTTGTGCCCCCTGTTCCACCACATAAGGGAAACCAGAACATGTGGCTCCAAGCGATGATATGTCTATCATGGCTGAAATACAGTTTACAAAAATTGTGCAAAACGCTGAAAGTATCAACAGGAACTTTGTTCCAACTAGCTAGCCTAGGGCTAGCTTCATTCAGAGCCACCATTACTAAGATAGTTACATAACTATGAAAAAGAGTGAAACTGTAATCACTATTCATTCTAAAAACTGTAATTGACAAAAACTAGAGTCGGGGGTGGGTCGTGTCAAGCCATTGGGGAACCTGGATGTCCATGAAAAGTGTAGACTGGGACGAACTTTTTCTTGCATGTGTGGCATTGTGCTTGCATTGGGGCATCTGAGAATGTCTCAAAAAACAGATCCAATCATTGGTTGATTAGCCATTGGCCATGCACCTGCTCGTCCTGCCGCTGTTGGATGTCAAAGAGGAGCTTAAGATGCTCCGCTTCCAGATGATAGGTATAGTGTGACCCCTCCTCTCCGTCGTCTGTGCCTGTGTCTTCCGCCGTAATTGGGTTCTCCCCTGCTTCTGTCAGTTGTCAGCTTGGAGGGATTTCCTCCTCCACAATGCATCCTCCGTCCCCCCAGTAAGGCTGGTGGCCGAAAGAAAAAAGACTGGGGAGGCATGCCTTGGAGGGTGGCCCTATCTTGTTCACTAAGCTCGGGCCTGGTTGCGACACTGAAGGTGGGTCTGTGTCAACCAATTTCGGGCCTGGAAGATGAACTAGAGGTGGTGCGTCCTCTTTGACCTTGTTGAGGCACTGAGGTGCCTCTTCCTTCGAAGTGCTAGCTGGAAAATGCGGGGGCGGCGATGGAGATTGAATTGTGGGGGACAAGGTCTCCATTTTTGGTATGCGCAAGGAAGTCTGAGTTTGGAGCAAGGGTGGCAGAGTCTCCATTTTTGGAATGCGCAGGGCGGTCTGGGTGCTTCTGGTGTGTCTATGGGGGTGGCTAAAATGGGCAAGCAAAGCTCGCTGAGAGGTTGTGAGTCGATTGTCTCGGGTGATGGCATTCTTGTTCCTGGTGCCCCGCTTGGGCTTGCCTCGCTCGCGGGGCATGGTGGGAAAAACTAAGGGGTGGGGGAGATGCAAGGGGGCCGTGGGGGGCAGTGGTGGTTAGGGGAGGCTTGGATGGCGCACAAAGTGCGAGCGATGAAGCCAGGAGGGCCGGGTAGTACTGTGCAGAAGTGGTAGCATGCAACGAACAAGAGAAAATGCGTGCCTTGGTTGTTTTTATCACCGCTAGGAGCCATTGATGCCCCTCCCATCACCATTGAAGGCTGACGAGACTGGCTCAAGCACTTGGTACCAATGGCCTGACTGGATCGCTCGTCCGAGAGCTCCTCTAGGCGCACTGAGTTAACTTCCCTCATGTGTGTGCCATGGGGAGTTAATACTTCGAGGGTGGCGACTTAGGACATTAACTCCCCGCCATTTGTCCCTGCCAGCGGTTCCTCTCCTCTTACCAAATGTCACCCCATCTGGATAATTATTTTAATACATTCTTGATGTAAAAGATATTATTATTTTAATCCATTTGTACTCCATTATCTCATACTCTAATACTTGATAGTATTTAATGTTTTACCTATCACTTTAATCTTTAATTTCATTTAATGAGTTGTCTTTATTTTAGTTAAAAAAATTATAAATTTTAAGTATTTTATTTAAATTGTATGTTTCAATAAATTTAGAATATCATATATATTTTTAACAGAAACCCATATTGTATTAATATGTCTCGTACAGAGTGTGCTTGCATGTTTCAATAAATTTAAAACAACGTATTTATTTTTTTAAACAAAAACTGATATTCTATTAATATGTTTAATAAATTTAAAACATCGTATTGTTTTATTTATTTTTTTAACAAAAACTGATATTGAATTAATATGTCTCATAAAGAGTACATAAGTTCACAGCATGTCCATACATTCCTTATCAAGTTTCATAGCTGACTGCATAGTGACTATTCATGAAAAACTAACTAAGACACCTGTTAAAAAACCCAACTTCAGAGATGTGTCTGGTTCTTCCTTGATTCTGATTCAGGCTGCCTGAGTTGCTGCCGCAGTTGGGAAGTTTACAACTTCAGTGGGTTGACAAATTTCCAGAGAACCTGTAGATGAAGCTTCAGTGCGCTGGGCAGGATCGGCCAACTGTCTTTTTCCCATAACGTGGTGCAGCCATTTCACTTGTCTACCTTGGCGTTGCTCAGTTTGAGCAATAAAGGTAATCTCCCTATCTTTCTCTTCGACAGTGTCCTTTAACTGCTTCTTCAGTGCGGCGATTCGAAGATTCTGAGTATATGCAACCTTTCTTTGAGCTTTAAGAAATTCATCCACCTTGCTCCATTTGCAAGAATCGCAGTTGCACGATGGACGCCTCATTGCCACAGCGTTCTGATGACGATTTTGAGAATTGCTGCCCAAATTATTGTCTGTGATCAATTGCTTAAGATAATTCTGGGATAATTGCTTACTGCCGAGTGTTCTAGAGTTCCTAGGGTTAAATTCCACTTATTATAAAGGCGCGAAAGAAGTCGAGACCGCCTGAGCGAAATGTTGAAAGACATCAGGGGCGTGAAAATGAGGCTATATTCGTGTAAGGAATACGAGCTGTATAATCCATAACCCTGTACTTCTTCATGAATGACAATCACTTATTAAGGAAGTGACTGATCTTCTTGTACTCCATTCAGCAGAATTATACCTTGCTTTAACTCTCTCCCTTTTTTAGCCAGAGTATCCGCCTCCCGATTATGGATCCTAAGAACATGGTAAAATTTTATTGATGTATTTGTTGTATCACCCTCTGTTGATTGACTGGCTGAGCATAGTTTTTCATGTTTAATTCACGAATTATGAGTTCTGAATCACCGATGACAGTGGCTCTAGGAGTTTGTTGTGAACTTAGGAGCTTAATTCCCATATAAATTGGAAGCATTTCCACTGAAGTGTTAGATTTTTCACCAAGTCCCCAAGCATAATTGCATTCCTCCTTTCCTTCTTCGTTGAATATGATGCCCCCAGCGCCGGCCGGACCGGGATTTCCTTTAGAAGCCCCGTCAAAAAATATAATTCTGGTTTTCTGCTGATTCCGCCACTCTCTGAAGTCATCTTCATTCAGTATGAATTTCCATTACGTTCTGACTTCTTTACTGATTGCTGGGGTCGCAACTGCGGAGTGCCAGGATAAGATCCTCTCTATCCAGTATCGTTCATCGATTTCCCATATATTCCTATCGTCCAACTGAAGACCTTTAACACGCAAGACCTCGGATAAGAGTCTGCATGCCGTAGAGAAGGCTTTATGAGGAGTCCAGGCAATATTTTGAAATATGGCCTTATTCTTGGCGAGCCAGATTTCCCAGCAAAGAAATTTTGGGAGAGCCTTCCAAATTCTTTGTAAGTAGGTCTTTTTCCTGAAGTTTCCAACATACGGACTTTTCCATTTTACAAATAAGTCTTCACAGTTAGAGGGTTTAGAAAATTTAGAGGATAATTCTTGATAAACTATGGTGCAAACCTGACTTGCAAATTGGCAGTCAAAGAAGAGATGTTGCATGGATTCGGCTGCTGCTTTACAGAGGATACACCTTGACGGACCCTGGATACCTTTCTTTAGCAGGTTTTCAGCTGGAAGGATCTTGTTATGCACCATGACCCAACAAAATGCGTTAATTTTCGGTAAGGAATTTCCCTCCCAGATATATTTCCATATTTTATTTTATTTTGGGGCACCTAAAGCGTCTTGAATAAGTGTTTTATACCCTTCTTTTACAGAGTAGGGTTGAGTGTCCCAAAGTCTGTATTCACAGCTTTGATGGAGTGGAGCGCAGCCATCTAGGTTTTTAATGAGCTCTGATACTTGACTTAAGAGATTATCAGGAACATTAGTATGAGCCAATTAACCCATCTTCCATCTTGAGTCCATTGTGAAATATCTGCAAGTTTGTTGAGACCGTGTTATCTTCCCCAATGCAAGAGATCCCTAAACTCTTCTTTAGGAGCTAATGGGGGTTTTCCCATAATGTTGTAATTCCAAAGATCAATTGATTGGCCATTCCCTGGATGCCACGAAAGTTTTGATTGAATTAGAGGGATGGCTGCTTTGAATAGGAGCCAGATTGGCGATCCTGGGGAGGGAGGGAGAGGCCTCTCCACCCCCTTTTTCAGTCTCTGGAAAAATAGATATATCTTAAGGCTTCTTTCCACCATTCTTTTTTTCCAGATTTACATCGCCAAACGAGTTTTGTTCCTAGAGCTATGTTAAGAAGAGCCAGGTCTCTGATTTCTAGACCTCCTCTTTCTTTTGGCTGTTTGACCGTCGCCCAATTGATTTCTTTTGGCAGTTTGACCGTCGCCCAATTGATGAAATGATATTTTTTGCTGTTGGTTTTGCCACCTTCCCACAGAAATTTCCTGATTCCTCTTGTAATTTTTTCCACAATCCCTTTCCGGGCTAACAGGGCATCCATCTGATAGATGGATAAGGTTTATAACACTGCTTTGATCAAGATTATTTTTCCAGTTGCGTTTAGCCATCTGGCACCCCATTGCGAAATTCTCTTCATCATCTTTGCCAAAATTGGATTCCAATCTTGAGACTTTAGCCGATGCCAGGAGATCGGCATCCCCAAGTAAGTGAAGGAGGATTCAATTTGAAGGTGGGAGAAGCCCAATATGTGTGAAAGTTTTTTGAGTTTGTAATCTTGTATATTCCATCCATATAACTTACTCTTTTGGCAGTTAATTTTTCCTCCTATGGATTTTAGAAATAGAACATCATATTTATAAATATTATATTTTTTTTTTATGTCAAATAACATAATATTATTTATGTAAGCTAATTATAAGAAAGTGTAACCTACTAATTAATTGGAATATATATTATATTTTCATTCTCAATAACATAATATCATTTTATAGAAGGCAATTATAAGAAAGTGTAATCTACTTTTCACATTCCTTCTTCCCTCAATTGTTATAATAGTTATGACTATAACTAAATAATTTATCAACTCTCCCAACTTTCTTTCAAAATTCTTGTAATAAACCTAAACCCAAAACTAGATAACAATATATTTTCAATTTCACAATTAAATTCATTTGCATTTATTTTATATAAAGAATGAGCTTATATTCTTCCTGTTTTACATTTCTCCATAACACTTTTGATGCATCTTAACAAATCTATGTGTTTGGAAGTGAGAGACTATGTGTGTTTGTAACCCTTTTTACTATGAAAAAATCTATGCTATTGTAGTAAAAAACATATTTAATTTTGATTCAAGACATGTAGACTCTAGGGGTTTAAATAAATCCATTGTCAATGCAGTGAAAATATCATCATTTATATTTTGGTTCACTGATATTTGTAAAGTTTAAATATGAGTATTTATTTTAAAGATGAAAGATGCATATGACTCTAAGGCTATGAATTTTGTAAAGTTTGAAATTGTGCTTTTTTGTTCAAGATATCTTTATTTGTTTTGTTAACATGATTATTTGTTTTGTTAATGTGATATAAATGTTTGAATCTAAATGACTATTGAACTAAATGTTTCCATCTTACTTGCAAATTGTTATCACATAATTCATGATCTATACAACTTAGATGCCCACAAATTTGGTATCTATGGTATGGCACTTCTGGGATGCTTGCCTGAGCAGAAAACACTTCATGGGAGGTATTGTTGAATTGAACCAAGCGACGTTGGTCTACAACAAGAAACTGAAAGCAATCATCGCTAGCCTCAAAGCTCGGTTTCAAATATTAAAGTGGTGTATATCGACATCTACGAATCCTTCTTGGATATAATGAGAAATCTTGTCAAATATGGTACGAGTTGTAAATTACAACTTGCTTTTAATTATTTAACATGAAAATCGAACTTAGATCAACATTTTTGGAGCAAAGTTTGGCCTTAAAACACAATATTATTAGCATTAATGTGCCGCAACGTCTTTCAAATTACTCAAAGCAAGATTGTTTGTGTTTAAAATTAATAATTATTAGTCCATCATACTTATACTTTATGTCAAAACATATGTACAAAGTTGTTTTCAAAATTACTCAAAGCAAGGTGGTTTGTGTTTAAAATTAATAATTATTAGTCCATCATACTTATATTTTGTGTCAAAATATACATACAAAGGTGCTTAAAACTAGTTCACGAGTCCATGATACATATGATGTAAATTTTAATTACCAAAATCAACAAGCTAATATTATGTCATACACTTAGCAACCTAGAGATAACTGTCTTGCATGAACTCTGAAATGTCTAAAACCCACATTCAAAAATTGCCATAAGCAGAAATGCACATTGCTAAGTAATTATGCCGCGGAAATAAACACAATGAACAACATTCAATTACCCATGAATAACTCGAAAATTTAGGCAAATGCCAGGGAAAACCCCAATGTGGGGAAACTCAATGAGAGAGAGAGAGAGAGAGTGATTATTATTTAGCTTCAGGAAAATATATGTCAGCAACAAAATCACAATTTCGAGCAAGAGAAATCCACTTATAGCACACTAAAAACAGTCCCAAAATTTGGTCTCGTAATCCGTGCCAAGTCCGTATTGTTGTATGACCCTCCCATAAAACTGTACCTTGAAATATATGCACACAGTCAGCTGTACGAACTGTTATGTATGACCCAACAACAACAAGTAAAACCCTCAAATCAGCCTCGAAAATCATGCCAAGAACTGCCTCGATTTTCGTGCCCTCTTTCCCTTGTTGTATGAACTGTATGGATTCGTACAATACGTCCTCCAACAACACGAAAATAACTCAGCACTAAAACATAGATGCTCCCTTGGGATTTGTGCCCAATTTGTCTTGGGAAATGTGTCCTCTATGCTGCCCTAATTTTCCTCTCTCAAGCCTACTTGAAAATTCTCTCTCAATCTCTCTCGCTTGTCTTTCACACTACCCAATGCATTCTTTTATAAATCTGAAAATGACATTTTCCCTCCAAAGTGTCTTTTCACCTTCCCCAACCCTAAATCCAAAGGTCAAGATCTAATCTTGCCTTTTGCAAGATCAAGGGTCATGATTCATTCCCTCCAAAATGAATCACTTAAAATATTAAAGTACATTTCACTTTATAACATAAGTGCACTTTATGAAATAAAGTCACTTTAAAATTAGAAGGTACACTTTATTAAAAAGTCACTTTAATAAAAGAACCACTTTACAACTTTATAAAAACCCATTACAAAGTTAAATGCCTAGTAGTGTCAACATAAGGTAACATCCACATACAAGACAAAACATGCGGAGTACCTCCCGATATAAAAAGATAACACTCCCTCTTAGCGAGGGATGTACTCACTGCCATCTCCATCATCTGGTCTCATCACACTGTGCTCAGTAGGATCTCCCTTTGAACTTGGAGCTATCCCCAACACCTGCACAAAACTCGAACCAGAAGATCTTCTCTTGATAGCTACCCAGAACCCTGAGTTCCTTGGAGAATTCACTCCACCTAAGCATTGGTTTAACCACACTGGCTGAGCCTCCTGCCAGTTCTCAAAAGAGACTCACTCTGTTCTCTCAGAATGCAAGAATGAATCCTTGGGCCCACCACAGTCTCAGGAGCTTCCTCATGCTCCTCATCCGATGTTGAATCATACACTGAAGGTTGTCCTCGCAACATATACAACATGTTCACTCGATCACTGATCAACTGCAGTTCCACCGGGTCTGCTCCCTCCCTATAAATAAAGACATGTCCCCTCTTGAACAATGTGCAATATCCTACATCCTCCAAGGTTGAGACTGAGAGCAAGTTAACCCTCAACCTTGGAACAAAGAGAACTCCATCAAGCTCCAGGAATCCTCCATACTCGAGTTGGAATCTAACCCTTCCAACTCCACATACAGCTCGCGTCATACCACCTTCATTTACCACCTGTCAATCAGGACCAGTCTTTGTGATATTTAGGAATACTCACTAGATTCCCATCATGTGGCAAGAGGCTCCACTATCCACAATCCATCTGATATCACCTCCAAATCCTCCGCTACTGACACTGGAAACTAAGGTAACCAAAAAAAATTCCCTGACATACTTGGAAGCAAAGTCCTCCATGGTTGTTGTAGCAATTGTCTCAGGCCCCTCCGGTTCCTTCTTCTTCTTCTTTCTTTCAGGACAATGAGAAACAAGGTTCCCCAACTGGTTACAATAATAACATTTGACTTTACTCAAATCCCTCCCGAAAATTCCTTTCTTCTTTCTCTTTGCAGTAAGAGCAACATTCTCATCATCTCCATCTGTCTTCTGTCCACTGCTCTGAGATCCTTCCCAGATCTCCTCATGAGTGAAATCATCCCACAATCTGCTCCAATCTGGAAGATGCCCACGACCCACCACACACTTCACGAAGACTTTCTATTCTTTGGTGAAGCCTTTCAAGGCTATCCTCACCAACTCTAAATCCGATATGACCTCTCCAACATCAATCACCTCATCTTTCACTTGAGCTACCCAGGTAAGATAAGAAGAAACACTCTCCTCCTTACCCATCTTGGTATCATGCAACTTAGCCTTCAAGACCATCTTCCGGTTACCATTCTTCGCCTCAAATAAGTTCTTAAGTCCATCTCACATCTCTTTGGTTGTCTTCTTCTCAACCAATTGTGGGATAAGGTGATTCTTCACTCCATCCAGAATAATCCTCTGAGCTTTGGCCTCCTTTCCCTCATGCAAATTCAAAGCAACAAGATCTGTTGCGGGAACCACAACAACATAACTAACATAGTTCCAAATCTTGTTCTCCTTGAGAACAACTGACATCTGGACCTTCCACTGAAAATAGTTGGAAATGCCATCCAACCAATCCTCAAATCTAATGCATACATCCATATTCCCTGTCACAGCTCAAGGAAAAGAATCACAAATTTCTCCCCTTCAACTTGCCCAAAAATCTCACTACTCACTGTCACTCAGAGACCAAGCTCTGATACCATGTAAATTTTAATGACCAAAATCAACAAGCTAATATTATGTCATACACTTAGCAACCTAGAGATAACTGTCTTGTATGAACTCTGAAATGTCTAAAACCCACATTCATAAATTTCCATAAGCAGAAATACACATTGCTAAGTAATTATGCAACGGAAATAAACATAATGAACAACATTCAATCACCCATGAAAAACTCATGAATTTAAACAAATGTCGGGGAAAACCTCAATGTGGGGAAACCCAATGAAAGAGAGAGAGAGATCTTATTATTTAGCTTCAGGAAAATACATATCAGCAGCAAAATCACAATTTCCAAGAAGAGAAATCCACTTACAACACACTAAAAACAGTGTAATGTTCCTGACTTGGCTAGTCTAGGAAACGTTGCTAATGTGTGTGTAGGATCAAAGGTTTATAACATATAAATGATCATACAAATAATAAACGTGACAAANTGATTAAATCACTTACTTACTTAATTAATTAATTAACCATTTTACCTCTAAAAAGTGATTTATCCATCCTTATGGCTTCTCCAGCCACTGAAAGTCACTTCTCACCATCTTATCTCGTAGTGCTCTTCTTCCCGATTCCGATGAGCTATCACACTAAGAGGTTTCTCCAAGTAATATGTCCATTATGACCTTCTTAGTGAATTTAATTAAGATATGACTCATAATAACTCAAAATTACGAAAATCGTCGGAATGCAACGAAACCAAAGCCAAGATGTGCAGAATGGATCCTGGTGATGAACAATGCAAGTCGGGCCCAAATAAACCCCTCAGTATCTCCCGAACTCTCTGTCACCCCTATCTGGCTACTCGGGTAGGCATAACACTCTGAAATGTTGTAATGTTATAATGTCCCAAAATGGGGACATTACAAACAGTCCCAAAATTCTGCCTCATAATTCGTGCCAAGTTCGTACTGTTGTACGACCCTCCTAGAAAATTGTACCTCAAAATCCGTGCACATAGACAGTTGTACGAACTGTTCTGTACGACCCAACAACAACAAATAAAACCCTCAACTCAAACTCGAAAATCATGCCAAGAACTGCCTCGATTAAAGAACTTGTAAATTTTAGTGAGTATTTAATTGTTGGTTCTACTACTTTGAAATCGAAATTTTGATATGTTGACAAATATTACTTTGATGACATAACACTTTTAATTTTGATATTAATGATGAATATTCTAGCATAAAGTTTATGGATTTTGACATTAAAACTAATTAAAATGGAACTTGAGGGTAAACAATGACCCTATCTATCTCATGATAAATGATATCTATATATGGAAAATGTTTTAACAATCATGCACATATTCTTATTTTGATTATGCGTTGTTACACATTTAAGTTTGTGTGATCAATGATCTGTTTGTAGTTTTGAATATGATGGTATGGTTTACAATGATGATATTCATATGTATTGTTTGGGATCATAGGGGATTGATGTTCACATTTATATTTTGTAAAGAAAGGCATGTTAGTTTCTATGGGCATTCACTTATGGAATTTGTGCATGAATCACTAATGATTGAAATGATAAAAAGAAAGGAAGCGTCATATACTTTCTTTTTATTTAACACAAATTTATTTTTTACCAATGTGGAACACTAATGATGAAGGGAGATGAGATAGTTTTTTTATGGAAAAAAGACAAAAGGCCATGAAGAATATGAAGTGGTCGTATCAATACCACTAAATAAGCTTTAGTGGTTAGCATAGAACAATGGGATCTACTATAAGAAATCTTTTTTCATTTCTTCGATCTAGAAGAGAACCTTTTGAGCTAATAAAAATCAATGACTACTTTTGTTTGCATGTAAAGAGTTATACTAGATTTGTGAGTACTTTATGTTGTTGATTTATATTGTTTGATGCAATTATTGGAATCAAGCATATTTTCATTATGCAATTAGTGATAATGTTGGCCTTTAAAATCTAATTTCATTCAATAAATTTTCTCAACAATTTATATAACAATTAGATTTGAATTAATGTTGGGTTTAATTATTGTAAATGTTGTTTTTTCATATTCTATTGATCATTTAATTCATATTTAATTGGGTTCAAATTATTTAATGCATATAACTTGAGATTATTATTTAAGTATTTTTTATAGTATATTTATGTTTGGTTTATTGGTTTTACATCATGTTGTCATTCAACAAAATTTCACTTTGCTTTAATTGCAAAAATTTACAAATAGTAAATAATATATGTAATTCAATAATAAAATCAATTAAGTTTATTCCATTTTACATGTACATAAGCAATCAAGCCATAAAATATAGGGTATGCACTTAGGGGACAAGAACCCAATGTTGAGAGTTGTTAGACATGCTTATCTCTTACCAGTTACACATAACATAAATCCTAGTTAAAAATTTGGTGTTAGAAGGAGGGATCTTGTCCATAAGTACCAATCCATGAACATCCCAGTCCAAAAGCATTATATCCATGAACGAACTTGGCATTGATTCACATTAAAAAACAAATTACTTGGAAACCAACTAAGTTAGACTCCATGCCTAGTTATGAACTCTTCACATGTTATACACATGATGTCCAATTAAGGATGATGACACACCTTATGCTTCTGCAATGGATGAAAGGCATTGCCTTAGATTTACATGACCCAAACATGATTTTCTTGAAAATGTAGAAAAAGTATTTACTAAAAGTTAATGTTGATGGTTCCAATATCGTAGAAGAACATATTAAGGCCTATACATAGGCTATACGGTCACATAATGTATGACATGAAGATGTTGTGAGTATAGTATTCCCTTACACCTTCAAGACAAAGGTGTTGACATGGTTTTATAGTTTGTCTACCTTTTCCATACATGATTGGGATGTGTTCAAGGACATTTTCCTTGACAAATTTAATGGACAAGATGTAGCAAGTTTGGTAAAATAAAAGTTTATTTTAAAGAAAGGGTCAAAAAAATATATGCAAGACTTTAACTCAACATTTCGACGTTTGTATTATAGGATTCCTAGGAATAACATACATTGGATTATAAACTACAACTAATCAATTCATTATCTTTTAGTTTAGCGTTGAATTATAGTGCATTTTTTTGTTCAAGTTAGAGCATTTCCCCAGTGCTAAAGTTGGCATTAAATGGATTTTCATATTTAGCATCAGGTTTAGCACCAAGTTTAGAGATGATTTTAGAGTTAGGTTTAGTAGAAACTTTAGCACCGACGTTAGCATGGGTTTTGTGTCGAATTCAACATTATGTTTAGTGTAGACTTTGGCACTAGGTTTAGCATGGATTGTCTATAAATTAAAACTTACAAAAATAAAAATGAAAATGAAAAAAAATGAAAAAATGGTAAGGAAATAGTAGGATTGAAACCTAGATCAATTGCTAAAAGGAAAGAGCTCTACTTAATCTACATTCCCACAAAACTTTACCATTAAATGTGCATATATATGAATTGAAACTATACCATTAAATGTGTAGATATGAATTGAAACTAGGCTAACCTAGTGCAAAAAGAATTTACATAAACATAAATGGAAAATGGTAAGGGGACATTGAGATTTGAACTCGGATCACTTGCCAAAAGGAAAGAAGTCTACATGAGCAACATTCCCATAGAAGTTTTCTATTAAATGTGTAGATATAAATTGAAACTAGCCTAACCTATGCATGCAAACAAGTGAATAATGTAGATCTTAGATAAATATCAACATTTAATACAAAGGGAAAAGTAAGTAATAAGATATAGATGAGTGCAAGGATTTTAACCTATATCTCCTTACTTGAATGGAAGAGCCTTCCTTAGGCCATACTCATGAACTAGATCTATACGTTCAATAGAATCCCCAAAATGCCAATTTTTTTTTCTCCATTAAACCTGCAATAAAACAAACAACAATAAACATTAAAAAATAAATAACGAAAAAGAAAATTAAATGAGGAAGGGAAGAGAAGGGAAGGGAGGATCCATTACCTTCCTTATGGAAGTTCCTCCATGAAACCCCAAACCTGCAACAATAAAAGAACAATAAACATGAGCAAATCAATAAAGTAAAAGAAAAAGGAAATAAGGAGGAGAAGGGAAGGGATAAGTTAGTACCTTCATCATGGGGATTATTCCATGAAACCTTATCCTTCATGCATGAAACCCTAAACCCGCAACAAAAAAACAATGATAAACATTAACAAATCGATAAAGGAAAATCAAAGTAAAAGAGGTCCAAGGAAAGAGGAGAAGGGAAGGGAGAATCCATTACCTTCATCATCGACGTTCCTCCATGAAATTAAAACCCTAGCCTCCATGAGTATGAAACCCTAAAGGAAAAAGGAGAAAGGAGAAGAAGAGAAGAGAGAAAGAGAGCTAAAGAGAAAATAATGAAAGACTAGGATTTGAGGGTTTTTATGAGGGAAAATAAGAGATTGTAATTAAAATAATAGAAATACTATCACACTCATGAGAATTGAGACAAGTGGATTGTTTTTAGCCCTTGATCTTTCTTACATTTCTTTTTGAAAAGTTTCCCCTACTTTTATTTAATTACTTAGGAAAGTTGGTGCTAAATCTAGCACTAAACCCGATGCTAAGCCTCACACTAAACCCAATGCTATTAGCATTAATTTTAGCATTGAATCATGAAATAATGCTAAATTTAGTATCATCCCATGAAATAGCATTGACTTTTCGTAAAAAACTAAAAAAACACACTAAAAAAGTAAATGGAGGAAAAAAATGAAAGCTACAAAGGACATTAATGAAACAATTTTGTTGTAGTAGATTAACCTTTGATTTTTATTTGGCATCTTCAGACCTATTTATTGTTTCCCTAATTAAAAGGACAGATATTCAAGATCTTAATCATGGATATGTGGAGGCCATTAAATATGACAAGGAAATTATAACATCTACATTGCTACAAATGAATGACGAAGTAGGAATAACTACTTTAAATCCTAGTTAGGAACTACACGAAATGTGTGAATTAAAGGGAAAACATGGTAATAAATTCATCCCAATGCAAAATTAGTAGGAGAGAACTTGAATGAGAATGGTCTAAAAAACATTTCTCCTTGAAACCAAATCAATGTGATGGAAATTTCTTGAGAGGATAGAACCATTTTTTCTGAAAAAAAAATCCTAAAAACCAAATCAACATGTTGCGCATACATTTAAAATTCTTGATTTCAATATGAACAAGGTAGCATATGCTTTTGAATATATGTGTGATGAAGAGTTAAGTAGAGCTTCTAAGTCCAACAAGAAGGAACCATTATCCTTTCTTCCTCATTCCTATGAATTTGATACAACTGATAAAGATATCATTTCCTTACATGACCTGATATCATTTCCTTACATGACCTTATGATTGGGTCAAAAGAAGGTAAAATGAACACAGGGATTTGATGAAGAAACTTGATATGACATCAATTCATTTTCTAAACTTAAAGCAAAGCAATTTGAAAAACAAGAAAAGAATCCAAATTTAAAATTCGAAGAATTGAGTTTCCAAAGTGAATGTTATAAATTTGAAACTAGCCACATCAAAAAAGAGACATTCGTAGAACAACATATGGTGGGTAAAGAAGATGGTGTTGCTACTAATAAGGTGGTTGCAACAACAATCATTAACCTTGAATGACATAGTAACCTAGGTAATCTTGTAACTATCCTACTACATATATTAAGTCATGCTTTTAATCTTTACAATAATAGTTTCCAAAATGAAGTATTATGATACCATTTCATTATGGATGGAATTATGTTTAACAATTTTCCAATCTATATATAATGAAAATAGTTAATTTTTTATTAGAAAGTTGTTCTAGTCTCACTAGACAACATAATAATACAAAAGAGAAAGGATTGTCCCACAGTCTATAGTTCAGGAACTGTCCAAAAACTTGCAAGTTGACTACAAAAAAGACAATACTACCCTTCACAAAGGATGTCCAAAATATTATGTTAGTATAAATCCTATAACAAACACCTAAAACTAGACCAACTTTGTAAAACATGATAAAACCTGAATTTAATTAAAAGTGTGATTGTTGTATGCTTCCTCTTGTTCCAAGGAGAGGGCTAGGGATCTTGGTCCATGCACCCATGTCCACATATACGAAAATTTGATGAACAAAATACTCTTCATTATTTTCGTCAACACCTGATCCAAGTGACATTTTGAAGCTAAAGATAGTTGATTGAGGGCTTCTAGATAAATTTGAAACCTAAGGGTGTAATACATTGCACTCAATGTCTAAATTCTCAATTTGTATCTTATATTGCAACAAACTCTCCATTATAATTGTTAACCCATTGTTGTGATTTTCCTCTTGAGCATGAATTCTTCTTGTAGTAGAGAAAAAAGAGGTCACATTATCTACAATAAGATCATTTTGTCTATGAACTACATGACGAATGTCCGTAATCTCACACAAAGGGAAATTCCTTGGATGGTTATGATTTTCCATGCATTCCAATCTCCAAAGAGAACTCAAAATCCATCTGCCAGTGCTAAGAACCACTTTATTTCTACCACCAATTGGATACCATAAAATAGAGGGGAACATACTATAGATATATAATTAATGGTGTGTCTAACCTCATCTATTACTAGAGATGACAAGGGACACCTCCAAGTAAACACCATACATAAGCTGAGGAGAGATGCTTCCTAGACAAGGCCAAGTTGATACAAGCCTATCATAAGCCAACCACACAAACTAGACTTGAAGAACATAAACTCCATTATTCAATTTGTGCCCATGGTCTCAATAAAACCAAATTGAAAGGGTCACTCCTCCATTAAATTTGGAGTGTGTGATGGTATATGGGATATGATTGTTACAGGAAAATCCCCCTGCGGACAAGTGGATTTCCTCTTGGCTACTAGACCCCTATGACCAAGACAAAAAAGTGCTATTATGGACACTAACATTCCTTTTCATGAAGCTAAACTATTCAAAGAAGAAGAAGGAAGAAGGGTAAATACCTTTTACCGACGTTTTTCGTTGCTCAATCCAGGCTGATCTTGATCTCCAAGTTCTTTAGAAGGTCCTGCAATATAATGAGCAACAACACCAAGACATACCTCCTACTCTACCATGATTAGCTTCATAATGGATCTATAACATAAACAAGTTCATGAAACGTACACAAACTTTAAAGGAAACATGCCAAGCATATATTTATATTAATGAAAACAAAGTGAAATGATTATAGCCATAGATGTAGGTACAACAACTTCACCAAGCTCTCTTTGTCCAGACCCTTACTCAAATAATCCACATACAGAATGATGATGCTTCAATGATATCTCCCTTATGAGACCATAAGTTTGATGCTTTACAATGTCTCCATATGCTTTTACCATGAGAAGGCCTCCTGATATAAGCTTGGAGAGACCCAACCACATTAGAGATTCTTGGGATAAGTTGAGGATCTTTCTCCATCAGTTTTGGATCCTCCCTAAGATGTAGCCTTGACCTCAGATTCGAATGCAACTGATTTCCAAGATAAGGGGGATTTTTCCCTGATTCTCCTCAACATCCCAAAATTTTCTCAAACAGGCCAACGCTCCCCCAAAGAAGGATAGGGAGCGCTAACACTCCTTGACAGTGGGTAGGGGAGCGCTGCCCAAAATTCCTTTAGAAAATCCTAGCGCTCCCCCAGAAGGGTGTACAGAGTGTTGCAACGCTCCCCTAAAGGAGGCTAGGGAGCGCTGACACTCCCGGACAGTGGATAGGGTAGCGATGCCTTCCAAAAATCATTTTTAAGTGGTTTTTTCCCTGGCAAATGCTTTGTACTCTTCATCAAATGATTTCTCTTCCTTAAACAAGTCTTTGAGGGTGTCTTAAGTGTCCCTGTGATGTCATTAGAGACACGACATAGGCAAGATGGCAGTATGATGTTTGTGACACTTGCGACACTTATGGTCAAAATGAGACACTTGTGACACTTGTAATGACGACACTTGCGACACTATTGAAGTGAGTAATTTTGATGTGTAACAGATTCCCCCCCAAAGTGCGAAGTTAGAAGACGAAAAATAATGACTGAAGTACTTTGTAAACTTTTTCAAGGAAGGGTATGGACTCAGAGAACCTGGTAGAAGCTGCACACAACCATCAAACAAATACTAATGATATGTTTCAACCCAAGGCGGACATACCTATGCTTGGGTGACAAAGACTTGCAAGGTATGGCCATCATAAGACACACTGCAGATCCATAATTATATTAACAAAGAGTATAACCACCAAAGATATAATGCAGATCTATACTTCCATGATATGAACTGATCGTAGCCACGAAAAATACACAGTGGATCTACGATACAAAAAGACATAGCCACACACCAATACAAAGTGGATCTATGTGATAGTATATGTGTCAATATTGAAGAGAAACTCCTTCGCAACCTGGGTAAAGTAACCAATCAGAGTGATCACTCAACCCAGGGTATCCTTACTGATCCCAATGTAGTACGAATCTAACCATGTGAATAGATGTCTTGATGTCGAACATGGAAGAAACCACTTGATTACCGGTCAATGAGGTAAATCGTTAACAAGTGCGAGGGAAATCACCATTGATGCCAATGATTCCCAAGGTACCCTAGTAAATTCCAACAAATGTGAATAGATGAGCTAAAGTTGAACATTTGTGGAATCATCCGATTAGGGGTCAATGATGTAAACCCACTATCAGAAGCGAGGAGGCCTGCCATTGAGGCATGCAGGTCCCAAGGTACTAACTGGTTTCTAATTCTAGTTCCTGGATAATGTGCTAAAGCCGATAGGAACAGACTCGTTGCAGGAGGGCCTTGATGTATCCCCCATCAACGACACGAAACTGACATAGAGATGTAAATTGGTACATCAAATGAACATGGACTGACACGGGTATTGAAACATGAAATTTGTGATGGTTGACTCTCAAGGAAGATACTTCTGTTGAACACTAAGGCACAACAACAAAAACATGATATGGACCAAAACATGATGATGGAGTGGATACTGTGACTTTCATCAGGTGACCCAAAGGAGTAAAGAAACTCAGAGGATTGGTTCAATGCAGAGGTTCAATGGATTAAAATGTATGCGAAGACAAAGTGTCGTGTTCAAGGGAAACTGTAAGAGTGACTTGTAATATTTTCAAAAAATTGCTTGGCTTTCTTCCTTCAATTTTTCCCCCCATCCAGATAGACGAGTACCTCTTTTTGATTTAACGAGCTCGAGGAGGATAACACATACTTGATATAACTCACCTTCGGTAAGTCCCTCTTCCTTTGTTTAACGAACTGGAAGAAGTAAGGGTTCGGTCCCATATGGGCCCTTCAATGTATGATTTTAATGAATCTAGAGAAGGAAAACTCGATGGTTTTTCATGTTTAGAGAGTCTGAAAAGAACTTAAAGGAGACTCCAGGGTTGTCCTTTTTCGTAATTTTAGTCTCGCGAGGCCAAAAAAGAGATAAACTACCACTCGAAAGACGCCCTTTCAAACCTTTTAACGAGTGTGAAATGAAGCAAGATCACTAGACAATATTTTCATGTTTAGAGAGTCTGAAAAGAGCTTAAAAGAGACTCTAGGGGGTTCCTTTTTTGTATAACCTTTTCGAGTCCGAAAAAGTGATAAAAGTCTACTCGGTTACATTCTCATGTATTTACGAGCATGAGAAGGAACAAAGACTAAGCTCAGTATGCCCCCAACTTGAAAAGCTAGTGGCTTAACTCCAAAATGATAATCAAAGGCTGAAGACAATGCCCCCCCAAGATTCAATTCATTCACTGACTTTGAGGTTGTCACCAATTTCTCTACTATATGGAGAAAAAGGATACAGGTGGATGAAAAGAAGGTTCAAATACGAGACCTAACAAAAGACTCGACTTGGTATGAGAGGTGACTGTTTCATTTTTTAACGATCTTGACACAAGAAAAGAACTATGCTCAAGGCTCTGGGTTGAATCCCCATATTTTTGTTTCATTTTTAACGAGCTTGTTACAGAGAGGAAAAACTATGCTCATAGCTTCTGTTTCATTTTTTAACGAGCTTGCCACAGAGATGCGAAACCATGCTCGTGACTTTTGTTTCATTTTTTAACGAGCTTTCCACAGAGAAGAGAAACTATGATCGTGACTTCTTCTTGATCATGGTTTCCAAGAGGATAATTCTCTAGAAGGAAACCATGGCAAGGGACAAAACTCGGTCATGGCTTCCAAGAGATCTTCACTGGATGGAAGAAAATCACTCTGGAAGGAACACATGTCGAGGTCTGTGATAGGGGTAAGGAGATTAGGCTCCAATAGCCCTACCGAAGAGATCACCATGTCAACTATCGTATCTAAGTCTTCTAAAGTTGAAGTCATGGGCGACAATGCCACATAATTGACCTATGACAAAGGTGATACCGACTGCATATAAGACCCATTTAGGGAGGTCATTGGGTTGATGGTCAAGTCAAGGACATTGAACGAAAGTTGATCAATAGTCACCATTATTCCATCACTATTACATATAGGCTAAAAAATCGATGAACTGTTACGACGATTGTGATAAAATCATTTTTTTTGTCGAAAAAAATAAAAAAAAACGAAATTTTACTGCTTTTTTTTTTTAAATTAGTCCNGTCATTGAAAGAAATCCATCAAGAAGATATAAAGTATTGGAAGAGAGAAATTCCTCGGCTAATGTGTGAAATGAAAAAGTATCTACCTCCGACATTTTTCAATGCACAAGAACACCACCTCATACACCAAGTTGAGGAGATTGAATTGTGTGGACCAGTACACACAAGGTCAATGTGGATGGCAGAGAGGCACCTGAAATCATTAAAGGCTTTGGTTAGACAAAGAGCACGTCCTGAGGGTTCTATGGTGGAGGGATATATGTTATATCAATCGATGGTGTATATTAGTCAATATCTTCCTAAATTAGCTGCAAATGTGCATGTGGATCACATTTGGGATGTGAACTCCATTAAAAAATTTGAAGGGGAGCACCAGTTGGGGAAAGGTAGAATGACGGAAGTGAAAGGTAATTAGGTTTATAATACATCTTACTTTTCCTTTTTATGTGTATCGTAATTATTTAATTTTTATGCTTTCATCAATTATTAATATTTTATACCTTGGTAACTAACATATATTGGTGAATTATGATTTTTTGATATAGTTGGTCGAGAGTGGTATGCACTACATATATACATTGCAAACAATCTTGACTGGATGAAGGTATGGATTGATAGATGCATACAATGTGAAGGTAGGTTATCATGGGAAGGGTTGTCTACATTGGTTATAGAAGCTCATCGTAATGGAGATACCAATCTTACGCAACAAGAAATTGATTTAGCACATGGTTTGAAAGATAAACAGGCAAGCATGCTATTCATCCAATATAATTTCATTATGTTATTTCATAAATTATTAATGTTAGTGTCGATGTGTTTTTCCCATCCATACATTACAAGTTATGTGAAATATGTTTTATGTGTCTGACATATTGCAGTTGAAACATCACAAGGCTATGTGGTGCAATGGTCGTAAATTTCGCATCAAAAAATTGGACAAAAAGAGGAAAACTTCTGATTGTGGGATAACTGCAGTCTTCGAGGTCACTAATGTTTCCTCTAGAAGTGACAGACATCCCAAAGTCTCTAAAAATCGATACTATGGGTATTTGGAGGACATACTTGAGTGTGACTTTAAATCCTTCAAAATAGTTTTGTTTGACGTCAAATGGTATAGGCTACGAATGAATGAACATGATTCTGATAGAACTATTATTCTACATGATAACGGATTTACCATGGTTAATACAAGGTCATTTGAGCCAGGAACAGATCATTATGTTCTTCCAAGCCAATGCAAACACGTCTTCTACTCATAGGTTCTAGGTAAAGTAGGTTGGTCATTTGTTGTTAGGTATGATCCAAGAGGAATGCCAGTAAAGTATAATATTGTAGAGGAAGAAAATGATCTTGAAGAAGAAGATGATGAAGAGGAATAGGTAGCTGATGTAGCAGATGTCTCAGATGAAGAGCCTAAAGGAGATGAACCAAATGTACTAGTAGGAGGCAATGCATATCTTGATGATGATATCCATGATGAAGATATATTGCTTGGAAATG
>JZKD02S1699072.1:92937-115027 GCA_000966675.3 Picea glauca
GTAGAGTCCACATAGGTCTCATGATATAATCACATTGAGTCCTTTGGGGTTACCAATTGCCTCTATGATTAGTGGTTGATTTTCCATCCATTCATAAATTCCCAAAAAACTTGAGAAGGTTATTCATGAATCTAAGTCTTTGTAATACATAATATGTAAGTTTCACATCCCAAATACCCACTTTATAGTGCTCATCCCTTTAAAGGTATGTCCACCATGCCCTTCTTATTCATTTGAGAAATTCAATCTAAGTTATTATATAGTGTCAAGGTTTTACTATAATATCAATACCCATACCCAACCACCTATTATATCTTTCTTTATCCCTTGATCTCTGTGATCCACTTTAAATAACAAGGCTATGTGGTAGTGTAGTCCTTGTCGAATTATATGGGTGAAGGTCAATAAGAGTATAATCACCGCAGAAAAGGTAGGTAGTTATCCAGATGCATTTGAAGCTAAGTTTAGTTGAGAAAAATAATCCAACCATTGTGACATCAAATCTCAAACTATCAAATAAATTGTACATGAGAACGAGGAATATGGAAAAAGGATTTGTTAAAATGGCTATTATAACACCCTGTTTTCCCCAGCTTGTAAATATAAATGGACTGGCCAAGAAATATGGCAAACTCATAAATGTGAATATGTGATGTAAATGGACCTTGAGGAAGAGGTCAATGAATGTGAATAACATTTTAAATTTATTGTAGGACTGCTGAGAGGAGATGTGCAGAAAAAGAGACCATGATGGCGGAGGAGGGCACCTGGAAAGGTGGCATTAACTTCCACTGAGAATTAATACCGTATTTGGACTCCACTGGCCCGAAGAACCAAAAGCGGCTCGCTGGCCCTGAATTTAATGCCTTGCAGGTTGGCAGGTTGATGGCTTAATGAGGGATGGGGAGGTGAACCGCCTATCCATAGAGCCATCAGGCCTGATCAGCGCGAGGGTAATCACGCCACACGCAACCTCGCAAGAGGATAAGGCATGGGGAAGAAGCGATGGGGGAGGGAAGACGCGAGGGGAACTCTGGAATTACGCAGAGTGAGTGATAGCAGAGAGGAAGGATTGCAACCTTCACTCCTGGTCACTGGAAGACAGAGAGACACAGTCTCACAACATCGTGGTCTTAGCTCGGGGGTGGCTAGTGGTAAATCCGTTGGGAGTCACTACGCCTACAGTTGGGTGGAAACGAGCACCCCTCTCAGAAGTTGCACTCACTCCTGGTGTTATTTCTGATAAGTGTTTTACATATTGCATCTTGAAATTCATATGTTGATGTATATGCTCATAAACTGTGAAATTGTGAATGATTGCAGTAAAGAATGTCTGTGCAGTGTTTTGATAAGAAAGGGTAGATATATGATTATAGTCTTATGATTGATAAATGAATTTATAAGTTGAACCAAGTCAGACTTCCAGTCCATTCTCGGGAAGTTGTTTCCCCTTACCTGTCTCCAGGGATGCCCCGGAATAGGTATCTTCACAGATATTCCCTCCTTGGGAAGGTCTACCAAGAACCTGGAAAAAGGACTTGAATGGGAAAGTCTTAATAAACCTGTACGAGGAGGAATGACCCTCTTAAAATTCCGAAGTAGCAGCGTAGGGATAAGTAACGAATCGACGGATGAGATCCTGTCGAAAGACCCATGGTAATTCACGACCGTCAGATTGACAAAAGTAGCAAGGGCGTTACATACCTTGCCCCTTTTTCTCTCTATCTTTGTGAATAGCGATGAAATCGGGATCGTAGACCCCCCCCCCCCAAGGTCCATGAGAACATTTGGAACGTTGATCTTTCCACATCCACGAAGTAATGGAAGAATGCGCGAGGTGGGACAGATCTGAGCCGTTAGATCGTAGCTAGAAAAACTTGACAGCCGTTGGATCTGTTAAGAGATGCACGAGGGTTAAACCTTCGTGAAAAGTAGAGGTAAAATCCCGATGAGAAGGTTGACACATCGAGATATCGGTACTTGGGATATCAGTACGCGGGATATCGGTACTCGGGATATCAGAGTTCTCGAGGTCAAGAATGTTGGGGCATTTCAAGTCCCAAAATAGTGAAATGATTTGGACCATCTGTTTGTGCAGACACGTGGCAGAAATCGAGAGCCCGTCGATATATCGGCTATCGGGGTTTTGAGTTGACAGAGAATTTCTGTCATTGGGGTATCAAAAACTCTGAAATCATGAGATTGGATCAAGGCTGTCCATCAGCCGGGACACGTGGCGGAGATCCAGATCATCGGGGAAGTCCCGTTAGAGAAGTCAATAGGTGCATCGGGGTTTGGAATTTTGCGATTCTTGAGGACAAGACTTCCGGAGCATCAGAAGTCTCGAAATCGTGAGAGGTGATCAGGACCGTCCATCAGAGGAGGACGCGTGGCAGCAATCGGAGCCATCGGGGAAAGTCCCGACATGAAGTCGTCTATCGACATTTTGATCATCGGGATATCGGGGATTCCGAGGACAAAATGTTTAGGCATTTCGACATTGCGATGTTCGAAACCCCAACAGGAGACAAGACTGTGGTCTTATGAAATAGTGGTCACGTGGGTCTAAGGTCTAGCCCGGAGGGCTAACGGAAGTTGGAGCATATCGGGATTCGGAGGATCGGGAATCCCGTGGGCCAATGCATTGCAACATTTAAAAGCTTGAAACCCCGATGAGAGGTAAGACTGCGGTCACGGGAATAATGGTCGTACGGGCCAGGAGCCTAGCCAGGAGAGCTAGTGCATAAAGAGCACGTCGGGATTCAAGGGATCGCGAATCCTGAGGACGAGTGTATTTAGACATTGAAAAGTCCAAAAACCCGATGAGGAGGTATGGCTGTGGTCATATAGGGGGAAGGTCATGTGGACCACGAGCTTAGCCTGGAGGGCTAACGGGAGTTGGAGCACACAGGGATTTTGTAGTCCAAAACCCCGAAAGAAGGATAAGGCTACGGTCTTATGAATTAGCGGTCACATGGACTAGAGCATAGCCATGAGGGATAACATGTAAAGGGCGTGTATCAGTGAAATTTATCATCTGAGATCGGGAGTTCGAGAGGACAGGAACTTTTGTCATCAGGGATCACGAAACCCCGAAACCCGAAACTATCATCGGGGAAATGTCACCGGCACGTGAAGAAGAGGCCGTGACAGGGAAATAAAGACCTGAGGATCGGGATTGGCATTTCACTGCTGCAAGATTCGGGGATTCTCATTGTTGAAAAATCAACGAAATAGTTTTATTTTAGGTAGTGGGTATGTTACAGCTATGTAAAATCCTGAGAAATCTTGGTGGATACCAATCCAAATTGCGTTTGCGACTTGTTCAACATTCCACACTCTCATAATCTTCTTGAAAAAGGGACATTAAATTCGAAAATGGTTATCCTCACTATTTATCTATTCCCATTAGCATTTTATTCCATTTCATAAGCATGTGCAAACTCTTCCTTTTGTGTGAAAATTTCTATAGCTCTTCCATACTTAACTTGTTAGAATAGAAAATTAAAACAAGAATTTGTTTTAATATGAGGATGGTTGGGTAAACTTGGGCATTTATATGTTCAAATATTTAATAAATTGGTTAACCCTTTTGCAAATGGATTCCCCATTGTAAGCCATCCCAACTGTATACCCCACCTACAGTTTCTCTGCAATAGAGCTTGTATGTTGAAAAGGCATGTAAGTTTGAAAAGTGTTATAAATATAATTGGCCATAAGACAAAATTATTGAAGTATACAGTGTTGTTGCACTGGCGGTGTAACTCCACCCAAATTTGTATGGAAGTTTGATGGATAATGCCCTATTACAAGTCTCTCCGAGAGTTGTAGTAACTGAAAGAAAATTCTATGGTTATAAATATATTCAAACTCATTGCAAACACTTACAAATCAAATATAAAAAACTTGTATATTTATGAACTATGATATATTTTGTTAATAGACATTGGTTATGCACATCTAGATAAAACACATATAATATAAACTAAGTAGGATTTGTGAAAAATAAAAGATAAAAATTGCAATTCTATATTGAATGATTATGCATTGTATTGATGGAAAATTAATATATTAGTACTATATCTTATCGGGAATTAATGTTTTCAACGTTATTTTTTTAGTGTGGTTGTGGAAAAATTATCAAATTATATCAAGAATTAAATACATGCAAGCAATTCTCACCACAAAATAGTATTGACCTCATTGATTGTTGTTTACAAAACACATCTCTGGCATCGGATGGAAAATGGCAAAGTGTTCATGACATATGTTTAATTGTAGCCATGATAAGCATGCCCCCCACATATGTTAACATCATCCTGTTGCGACATGGTGACATCATCTGGATGGTCCCCATGTGTCCTATCTGTGACAAGAGCTCCTAGACAAGCAAAGGCAGAGCATAAGATGACAATAGTGTGGAGTATAGGGACTTTATGCTTTCATTCCCCAAGAGAAACACAAAGTTTGTGTTTCAAAGAGGTAACTACCTGAACAAGCCATTGTTGCTCCAACATATTAGCGAAGACATGGATCGTGGGGAAGAAGAACAAAATGTTTACATTGTTTTCCTTTCTCTATTTAAAGGACAACTCAGAGCCACTTTTCAAGGCAATGAACAAAATGAATTAGAGATTTACATTGAAGTGGCGAGTAACTAACTACTCAAACAAGTTTCTTGTTGGTCAATTTGGATTTGGCATTTGGATTGATTGCAATGAGGATTTAAAAAACTAAAATTGTCTGCCCATAACTCTACAAGAGACTCTTCAGTGACTACCACCCAAGGGGTGCATTTAGTTTACATGCATGCAGGGCCAAATCCCTTTGAAGTTATTACATATGTTTTCAAGTTTCCCACGTAGATGGAAAGATCAAGATTCCTTCCCTCCAACCCACAAGAGCTTGTGACCTGATTAATATAGTCTAACAACTTCGCCACCATAGGTAACTATTTCCCAACCAATTGATTTCCTTCCTTGTTATAAGATATTTGTGATTCTAGAGACTTTTCATTAAAATGGAAAGTTTCACATTATTTCATATTATCATTACTGCAATATGGATGAAAAAATTACATCAAACCATGTTATAAACCTATGAAGCAGTCTAGATACTCTCGACAGGCCTGCATAAACATATATAAAACATGATCTTTAAGCTTAAATATCAACATTTATTTCTTATTATTTTGATACTTGTGAACGACTAACATACCATTCCACCCATCATAAACATGATATAACTTAAATACATAACCAAACAGGTAGAGTTCCTCATTGTGATACTTAGGACTAGAAAAATAGAAAATGGGATAGCCATAACCATGAATTATTTAAAGTCTGGAGGATCAGAGGCTTTTTGTGCTTTTCCTTTGGTGTCCTCAAATTCCACTCCAAATGCTTGTCCATGTTGACTATGTGTCTGGTCATATGGATGTTCATGATGTTGAGGATATTGAGGAAGGGTGTTTATTGAGTAATGAAGACCCTTTGACACATCAAAGGTCCAATGGTCCCCTTCATCTAGATTACAATATGGTATATTCTATTTACAACCAATAATTTCTTTGAATATTTATCCAAGACTCTTAAAAAATAGATAAAACTAACATGCCCTTTATCTTACCAATGTTAGCATTGTGATTGAATCAAAACTTCCATGTTCCTATTTTTGAAGAGATTCGTCTTTTCTTTTTTTCTTTCTGCCCTCCTCTTATTTTTGAATTACTACGGTGTGCTTATTTTGTGGAGCTTTCTTCCCTTTTTCTAATGATGGGAAGGATCTACATATGCTCCTCTTGATAGTCAACAAGCTAACAAAATAAAAGAACATATATGAGGTTAGCACATAGATGCATGGTGCATGGGCTGACCATCTCACTAATCTAGGTATGGATAACTATATGATGTAAACTATTTTGTGCTAAATCGATGGTTGTAACATAAGCAAAGAATCGATGTCTGCATGGAAAAATATCACGAGGAATTTCATGGAAGGTATAATAACAATGGTGCAAATATCGTGGCAAAAGGACGTTGTAGCAAGTGTAGCATAGCATGTCATGACAGAAGGAGGCTATATCAAGCATAGCATAGCTTTATGTGGAAATTGTAGTGAAATATATGCAAAATATCGTGAAGGATGTAATTACATGTAAATGAAATCGTGGTTGAATTTCAAAACAATGTCAAATTTCTAAGAAAATGTGTAATACATATATCGAGGGTTATGAATAGTCAGAGTGATGAATAGATAGATGTATCAAGCTCTATGTGAGGAGCAATAAATATTTTAAACAAAATATATTAACATATTGTAACATCCCACTCTTGCGAGAACATGTTATTGACTTAATCTTTGAGGACACTTGCGTGCAAGTGATCTGGTTTTAGTATGTGGTTGTCTGCTCACTTATGGATTCTTATGATGATGTTGATGGATTATGATGTTATGTTATTTGATATCTATTTATTGACAGATGTTATTGACGATTTTTCCCTAAGTGTGCAAGACACTTGACAGATTGAGGATGCCGATGGCATCAATGGACCTTCTTGGACTCTAGATCGAGTCAAGGAGTGGATTATATTGGTTTGGGTATTTTATTTATGCATATGTGGCATATGATCGGATATATTATGATGTTGTTTATGGATCATTGACAGTTTCTCGTTGATGGATGCAGGCTGACGATTTCTTGCTAATCAGACTCACATAAGGAGTAAAGGGGCCATGCACAACAACTAGATATTGGGGGAGAGCTGTGGCAACATCCATGTCATGGCCTACTAGCACTCCCGACATGGCTCGAATTGTAGGTTAACAATTACCTAGTTCGAGAGATCCACGATGTTGTGAGGGAAGACTGAGTCAGTCACTCATGAAGATTCTAAGGGGCGTGTAATAAGGCAGGGTCCTTATTCCTTATAGGCCCTTAGTCTCTCACAAGGTCACCTGAATGGAGTATTGACTCCAAGGGTTGGACAACTACCAAAACCAGTCAAAGGCGAGTGGCACCCTTGGAGCACGTAGTGTGTCTTGAAGGGATCATCACGTAATTAAAATTTGAATCAAGGTGAGTGGCACCCTTGGAGCACAGAGTGTGTCTTGAAGGGCACGTCGCAGTTTAAAAAAAAATGAGTCAATGAATCTAGGTGGCCTAGAAAACTTGAGCAAATGTTAAACCTTATAAAATCTTGAGCGTATACTGAATTAACTAATTGATTAATTAATTAACTAAAGAATGAATTTATTAAGAATAATCCCTAAGGGTCTAGGCGTTTGCAAATAAAGATTTAACTAAGCCTAAGTCTAAGTGAGTGAGAAGACTAAAAATTAAATTTTTAAATTAAATATGAGGGGATGAAATAAATCAAATTAAGAATCAATAAAAATAATACAAATCTAAAGAAGTGATTTAATACACCTTGTGCAAGTAAATACCAAATTAGAAATTAAAATAAGAAAAGAATAAAGCACAAAATATGTGTAAGCATAGAAAGGTATCTAGAGTCTAGTCTAACTAGAGAACATTCCTACTTTAACTCAACTCCGTTTTAGAAAGGCGTCAGTCATAAATGGGAAATAAAGGGAATAAAGGGACAACTAGGAGTGATTTTAGGATGGGTGAGGGAAATTGACTTTTAATTAAATTAAATGGTGGATTTATTGGTGCAACTAAGGGAACGAGTGACAAGTGTATGGGGGGAATAACTCCTAATTAACTTTTTTTTAAAATAAATTAAATGTGCAAATGGAAAGTGGTCACTAAGGAAATTCTCTAAAACAAATGGCTGAGAGGAGGAATGGATCACATTGGTTATGAGGTTATGCTGCAGAAATTCTGATTGGTTTTACTTGTGAGAGTTGGGATACCCAACTCGAGAGAGAGAGAGTGGTGGGTCTACCTTGCGAGCTGAGCTAGGAGCTAGAGTATTCTGGTTGTGTGCGCGAGGCCCCTTTGTGGCTCAGGGGACTAAGGGGGAAGAAGAGTACCCCTAGCATTGGCTGGGAGGTACTGGTGAAGTCTTAATAGTTAACAAGTGGATGAAGGAAGGGAACGCCCATCGCCAAGCATCGTCATCAAGCCTATCTTCGCCGATCATAGTATTTTCTTTTGAGTTGCAATGTATTAAGTTTTTATTGTATTTTCATTTGAGTTGCAATGTATTAGGTGTTTATTGTCTTATATTTTGGGGGTAATATTTGCGTTATTGATTTATAGATTGAGATTTCATTTAGGATTTACCTCTGCATTTTGATTCTGGAGTGTGTTTTTCCTTGTACCATTTCCCCCTTTTCTCTTGGTGTTAATCCCTCTTAATCTCTGTGTTGATGGGGAGATTACAACCCAACATTTTAATTCCATGCTCAGCGTTTTTATGCATACATTCTCTACATTTTATTCCTTCCATTGCTCCCACAACCAATCCTCTCGCAATCAATCTTCTCACAATCATTCTTTTGTCAACTAAGATTTGAATATTATGAATACAATAAGAGGAGAAAATATGTTTGCAGGACTTGAAAGAGGAGAAAAATTAAGTGTCAATACCCAAAGAAATTATATCTCTGTAGAAACGAGATAGACGAAGATGATTAAGGCACTTCTTTCTCTTCGGTTGCATTCATCAATAAACTGATGTTGCACTCTAAGTTAGATCTCTCTGCTATTTTTGAGGGATTGTTGAAATTTTGAAGCAGAGGATTCTGCCTTGACAATAAGAGGAATTGTGCCCTTGCTCCGGGGGTTAAAACGCTTCGCCCGGTGATGAATAAAAGCCTCCAATAGATGGTAATTTCCAGCAACATTGAAAACACAACTAGGCTTCCTTCTTAGTGGGAATGCATCAGCTCAAAACATTTTTATGGGCCAGACACTAGCTAGATCCTGTGATGTGCTGCACGCATTAGTTCGGGATAATAAATGGTGGTGCCTATGATTTTTTACTTCAACTTTGGGATTTATTATTAATTCTCTACATTTTTATGCTTTAAAGCACTTGGTGTGTGTTGGGAAAACCTCCACTTACCTTTGCATTTTGGACAATTCACCCAACATCTATTCTCCTTCTATCTCGACGTTGCCTCCTTTTCACCCAATGAATTATGTCCCTACATTTTTATCTTGCATGCTCTCAGTGACTTTCCTCAGAAAGGGGTTGCGTCTTCCATGATTGTATCATTGAATTTCCCTCAGTGTTTTCCTCTGCGATTCCTTTTTTTTTTTACCTCAGCGAATCTCTCCTTTGAGCCTCTGTGTTTGAAGTTTTCGTTTCTGCGAATTTTGGGTGTTTGCTCGTTTTTCTGAGGAGTAGAGTTTCCTTGCATCCTCCTCCTCTTTCCCAACAAGTTGGGTGTCTTCTTCTATACGATTTTCCACATATTACTCAACATTTACTTGTCTTCATGCTCAACGATTTACCCTCATTCTACACTATGTTTTTCCCTTAAAGAATCAACATCCTTCCCTTGCATTTCTTCGCGTTCTGGCCTATGAAGATGCCCTGCGATTCGGGGAGGGGGGGGACACCTGGAGATTTATTTGTATTTCTCTATGTTTGTGCATGCTAATAACTTTGCTAAATTTCTCTGTGTTTCTTCCTTTTTGTCCATGTGACCTTTATTTATTATCTCTACGTGGACAAGAAACTACCCACTCGGTGTTTGATTCCTTGCCCAGACTTATTCCTCATTTATCTCCGCGTTGGGTTGTAAGAATACTTACCCATAGCAATTTTTTTTTAAGGATGTGACATGTACATTAAAAACTAAAATGGTTATAGTGGTTAATCATATAAATGTATTTTATTGTAATATATGAGTTTGCATGTTTCATTGGTTTTAATTTAGTATCCTAAAAAATAATTACACTTTTCATTGATAATTTTTCTATCATTAAGCTCTCAATAATAGCTAAATGTTTCTCAATGTGCTCTTCTCATTTTAAGGGTTAGATTAATGAATTATTGCACACATATAATTTGGAAACATTTTAACTGTATACTTTTTTTAATTTTTATTTATGGTTTTAATGAAAAATATTTTAGTTTATCTCTAGATTTATGGTTGATAATCTTCGAAGTGCACCACCATATTAAAGTCAAATTTTAAGAGTTTTTGAATTGTGTTGTTGATGTTCTAAAATGAATAAAATAAAAATATCTAAGTTATATAGTATACCATAGTGTCTAATAGCTACACTATGAACTTCACTAAGTCTATATTTACATTCTCTTGCACGAAGAAGAACCGATGGTTATGTGTTTAGTTTACTTTTGCGCCAATAAGATAGAATGAATAATTAATTTGGCAACATGATTGAATGCGATGTATGGACGATTATGTGAATGGTTTACTTTTGCACCATGCATAAATAAGGTTGATTCATTATTAATTCAGAATTTGATTATTCGCACGCCTTGAAAGGAATGTTGATTTATGTCTAATTTAGTAATCGGATCGCACATGCCTTGGAAATAATGTGGATGTATTGTTTAATTTAGTAATTGATTAATCACGTGTCTTGAAATTAAATAGGTTCTATTTCTCCGCTAAACTATGTTGATGTATGATTCCCTAAGTGAGTAGATTACTTGCGTGCATTGAATGTTGTTGGTTTATGTTTAATTCAAAATTTGGATCACACCCGCACCTTGAGATAATTTTCTTTATTGTCGAATTAAATGGTTGATTAATCACACACCTGAAGTAAAGTAGATGTTTGCTTTTGCGCCTTAAAAATAAAATAAAGTTGATTACAATGCGCCTTATATTATGTCTTGGTAAGATTGATTTAGTAATTAAATTCTCTTGCGCCTTGGAATTTTTGTGAGGTGTGATTGGTTAATAGAACCCTGTTGCGCCATTGATTATCGTTGATGTTGTTGATTTAGCTAGTTGGTTTTGGACTTGATTGTGTTAGTGGGATGTAGACACCTCCTTGTTCCTTAGAATAGTCTCCATCCCCGAGACCTTAAATGGTTAAAATCAATCGGAAGAATCATGGGCTTGAGCGTTGCTTATGTGTCTTGGAGGTCCTAACCTTTCAAGGTAGGTTGGGCGGGTAGTATTTTTATGTCATATTTATGTTATATTTATGTTATCGTTATGTTATATTTTGTTATCCTTGTGTTATCTGATGATTATATTTATGTGATGAGTTGAGCGATTAAAAGTATTGATGATTCCAGTTGATCATGATGAGTTGATATTGCGTTGCCATTCATGATGCTTGTTGATTATGTGTCGTTATCTAAATGTGATGATGTGTTGATTATGTGTCATTACTAATTATGTTGATGCGTGGGTTGCAACGTTAATTGATTACGACAATGATACACTTGTAATTCTTTTAATTATGATTTTGTTTGATTATGCGTTGTTGAATGATGTGTTGACACTAATTTTCTTAATGCTAAAAGAAAAATCACCTTTTCTGATTCTCTTTCCTAGTCGTAATGGAGGGGTATTGACATATGGTATCAGAGCGGGTTCAACCTCGCAACTTGGGATCATTACACCTTCCATTTTATTAAACCCTTGATTAATAATTTATCGCTAATTAAATTGAATTGTGTCCCTGCAGGTAATCATGGTTAGAGGATGTCGTGGAGGCAGATGATGTGCTGCTAGGGGAGGAGGCACGATGCCTCCAGTAGCATCCATGCCAGAGGGGTCTAACCCCCAAGGAGAAGAACAAGTCATTGGATAAGAGTAGATTGTTGTGGGGGATGTGGTTGGGTTAATGAGGTCATTTCAAAGGATGTCATAGGCATTGATTAACAATTTAGATAGAGATGAGGCCAAGGTGCTTGTACCCCCTAAGGGTCCACAACATGCCCCAACTAGTATTGGTAGCGTTCACGAAGAATTCAAGAATGTCAAGTTTCCTGAGTTCTTGGGTGCCATGGATGGTGCAACCACCGAGGCATGGTTGGAGAACATGGAGATGTGCTTTGTACTTCGCGACTAGACCTCCAACATGAAATTCCACATAGTAGTCTTTTAGTTGAAGGGGAGCTCTCTTCTATGGTGGAAGATGCTCCTGCCACAAATGAACATGGTCGTCGAAGATGTTTCATGGGAACTATTCGGGGAGTGGTTCAGAGAGAGGTATTTTCCATAGGAATTCATTGAGCGCCAACTCAATGAGTTCAATGCCTTGCGACAGGCAGGTCGTACGATGCCCGAGTATGAGGCCCGATTCATGGAGTTGCTTAGGTATTATCCACATTTGAACATCGAGAAGCTCAAGGTCAACAAGTTTGTGTTCAACCTTAATTTCAGCATTTGTGTGAAAGTGAGGATCCTAATGCCTCAAAAATTGCATGATGCAATCCAAAAGGCCCTCATAGCTAAGGAAGAGATGATCAGCGGGGGTCAGAGTAGGACTCATGCAAGACTGATGAGATAGATGACATCTAGTGCACAACAACATTAGACATGAGCTATACATTCACCAGGGTATCGAGGTACTTCGATAGGATCCACGTTCACGACACCACCACAACCGACGCCTCAACAACAAACTCCCTATAGAGGACCATGGCACCAACAACAACGTCATCCACAACAACAACAGTTTAGGCATGTTCAGCAGAACAAACCAAGGTTTTAGGCAGGTGGGCCCGTAGCTTCTACTTCGGGGACCAGGAGTACTGGACCGAAGAACATATGCTGGACATGTGGAGAGCCACATTACCAACGTGATTGTCCGGTTGAGAGGGCCAGATTAGTCGAGTTAGCCAGACACACTTACAGTAGGATATTTGGGCAAGGCCCACCGAATTTATGCAACAGTGAATAACCTCCAGGATGAGCACCAGTCTACTGTGCTCGAGACGTCAGGTACCATTGTTGACCAGACCTTTAGTATTTTAATAAATCCCGGTGCTACAAAGAGATTTATTTCTTGTGCAACGCTCAAAAGAATTAAGGTAAATGCAGTAAAAGAAAACAAGTTTAGCTACATGGAAATGGATTTGGGTGCCAAGCAAAAGGTCCAAGGAAAGGTTACAGACTGTAGCCTCAACTTGGGATATTTTGTAACGAAGGCCAACCTGTACGTCACAATATTAGGATCTTATGACCTCGTGATCAGTATGGACTGGTTGGAATCACATGATGCGATACTCAACTGTAAGATGAAACGATTGAGTTTGACCGATGATGAGGGACAGAGATGAGTGATTGTAGGAAGAAACCAGGGAGTTTCCTTAAGGTTCATTTCTTCCCTACAACTATGGAAGAGCATGCACAAAGGATGCAAGATATATGCAATCCTAGCGCTGAATGACAAGAGAATGGAGGAAGGATTAGAAAACCTTCCGATAGTACTAGAGTTTGCGAACGTGTTCCCAGAAGAGTTACCAGGTTTGTCGCTCGAAAGAGAGATGGAATTTAGCATCGACTTAAAACCTGGAATTGAAACGATAGCAAGAACGCCTTATCAGATGTCGACCCTTGAGTTACAGGAGTTGAAATCGCCACTGAAGGAGTTGTTGGACCTGGGAATTATATGTCCAAGTGGGTCACCTTGGGGTGTGACTGTTATTTTCATACAGAAGAAGGACAGGTCGTGGAGACTTTGTATTGACTATCGTCAATTAAACAAGGAAACAATCAAGAACCAGTATCCATTGCCAAGAATAGATGATTTTTTTGACCAAATGAAGGGCACGACGGTGTTTTAAAAGATTGACTTGAGATCAGGATATCACTAGTTACAGATCAAAGAGGAATACATTCCTAAGACCACATTCAAGATGAGGTTTAGGCATTGCAAGTTTATCGTTTTACTGTTTGGATTGATAAATTCCCCAAGGGTATTCATGAGCTTGATTAATGGGGTGTTCCGAGAATACTTGGACACATTTTTTCAAGTATTCATTGATGAAATATTGATATATTCTTGGACGACGAAAGAACATGATGAAAATTTACGCTTGGTACTACAGTGTTTACAAGAGAACAAATTATACGGGAAATCGTCGAAATTCTCTTTTTATCAATCGAGGATTCATTACTTAGGGCATGTTATCTCCAGCGAAGGCATCACTATGGATCCAGCGAAGGTAGAGGCTATTATGGAATTTCCTACGCCATTGAACGTACCAGAAGTACATAGCTTTATGGGTTTAGCAGGATATTATCGACGGTTCGTAAAATTTTTTACGAAGATAACAAATCCAATCACGAAATTGTAGAAGAAAAACAAGAAGTTTGTATGGACCAAGAAATGCGCAGAAGGATTTTGAAGGCTCAAGGAGTTGTTGATGACAATGCCGATACTAAAAATCCACGACATGGACGAGGAATTCTTGGTATGCACAACCGCATCCAAGGAAGGCTTAGGTGGAGTTTTGATGCAAGGCGCTCGAGTGATCGCTAACATATCAAGGAAATTAAGAAATCATGAAGAGAACTATGCGACACATGATTTGGAGTTATTGGCCATTGTGTATTCCATGAGAGTGTGGAGACACTACCTGATTGGATGCAATTCGAACTAAAGAGAGACCATTGTGGGTTGCAACACATTTTTACGCAAATTGACTTGAACGTGTGACAAAGGCATTGGTCACAATTGCTTAGCGAGTACGATTTTGAGATTACCTACATAAAAGGAACAATGAACATAGTGGAAAATGCGTTGAGTTGAAGACCATGCATATTTTTGGTGATACCTCTTCAGACAAATCTTTGAGAAAATATTCTAACTATACATCGCGAAAATGAATGGTATAAAGAGGTTAAGGAAAATATCAGACAAGACACCATGTTGGTACCAAAATTTGAGGGATTTACATTAGAAAATGACAGATTATTAAGGTACAATAACCAGATTTACGTACCACCTAGCGACGAATTGAGGATTTTGATCTTAAAAAAATCTCATAGAGTAGTGTACATGGCTCATCCTGGACTCACAAAGATGAGGGCATACCTTAAGCCCTTATTCTTCTGGAAAGGAATGTAGGCGGACATAGTTAACTACGTGGCGAGATGTCTGGAATGTCAGCAAGTGAAGGATGAACATAGACATACGACAAGATTACTACAACCACATGTTATTCCAGAATCGAAATGGGAGGTCATTTTGATGGAATTTATTGTGGGATTGTCGCTAACGACAAGGAGGCATGACTCGATTTCCATGGTAGTTGAAACTCTGACGAAGAGTGCACATTTTATTCCTGTACATACGACGTATCAGGTGCCAGGCACCAGACATATCTAGAGTTTTTATCAACGATATTGTGATATTGCATGGCGTGCCTAAAAGGATCATATTCGATCAAGGATTGATGTTTACAGGATGATTTTGGACTAGTTTCCAAGAGGCCTTGGGAACCCAACTTAACTTTAGTACCGCATATCACCTGGAGACAGACGGCCAAATAGAAAGAACAAACCAAATCTTGGAGGATATGTTGTGTATGTATGTGATGGATGAACAAAAGCGGTGGGAAGAGTTCTTTCCACTGGTAGAGTTTGTGTACAACAACATCTATCAAAGCACCATTAAGATGGTGTCATTCGAGTTTCTTTACAGGTGACCATGTCAGATGCCTTTGAGATGGGATTGACTTGAGGATAGGGTTCTGGTAGGACCAGAAATGATCCAAGAAAAGGAAGAACAAATGAAAATGATAAGACAAAGGATTAAAGAAGCGCAACATCAACATAAGAGTTATGCCAATGCACATCGTATTGACCGTAATTATGAAGTTGGAAATTGCATTTTCTTGCGGGTAAAACCACACAAGAGTTCGATTAAGTTTGGAAAGGGTGATAAACTCTCTCCTATGTTTGTGGGACCTTTCAAAGTTGTGGAAAGGAAAGGGCCCATGGCCTATCAACTAGCCTTTCCTGATTCTTTGAGGCGTATGCATGATGTTTTTCATGTATCTGTTTTGATACATTATGTTAGTGATCCTACACATGTGATTGACATGAGTTCCTTGCAGGTGTCAGATGAGGGTGCACTCACGGCGGAGCCAATCTGCATTTTGGACCATCACATTCGACAACTACGACGTCAAACAATCGATCAGGTCAAGTTCCAGTGGGACAATTATAGTCCACACTCGGCTACCTAGGAGGACGCATATGATATGCGCCAACAGTTCCCATATTTGTTTCATAGTTAGACATTCAGATCTTGTCAGATTCTTTATTTACTGCATTTATATACTCTAAAACTTCGGGACAAAGTTTATAAACAAGAGGGGGTGTATGTAACATCCCACTCTTGCGATCACATGTTATTGAATTATTCTTTGAGGACACTTGCTGCAAGTGATCCGGTTTTAGTATATAGTTGTTTGTTCGCTTATGGATTCTTATGATGATGTTGATGGATTATGATGTTATGTTATTTGATATCTATGTATTGACATATGATATTGATGAGTTTCCCCTAAGTGTGAAGGACACTTGATAGATTGAGGATGTTGATGGCATCAATGGACCTCCTTGGACTCTGGATCGAGTCAGGGAGTGGATTGTATTGGTTTGGGTATTTTATTTATGCATATGTGGCATATGATAATGTATATTATGATGTTGTTTATGGATCATTGAAAATGTTTCGTTGATGGATGAAGGATGACAATTTATTGCTAATCAAACTCACATAAGGAGTGAAGGGGCCATGCACAACAACCAAATATTGGGGGAGAGCTGTGGCAACATCCCTGTCACAACCTACTAACACTCCCGATGTGGCTCGAATTGTAGGTTAAAAATTATCTAGTTCGAGAGATCCGCGATGTCATGAGGGAAGATAGAGACAGTTTCTCATGAATATTCTAAGGGGAGCGCAATAAGGCATGATCCTTATTCCTTAGAGGACCTTAGTCTCTCACAAGGTCACCTGAATGGAGTCTTGAATCCAAGGGTTCGACAACTACCAAAACTAGTCAAAGGCGAGTGGCACCCTTGGTACACATAGTGTGTCTTGAAGGGCACGTCGAGTAATTAAAATTTGAATCAAGGTGAGTGGTACCCTTGGAGCACGAAGTGCATCTTGAAGGGCACGTCGTGTTAAAAAAAAAATAGAAAAAATGAGTCAATGAATCTAGGTGGCCTAGAAAACTTGAGAAAATGTTAAACCTTATAAAATATTGAGCACTTGTCGAATTAATTAATTAACTAAAGAATGAATTTATCAAGCACAATCCCTAAGGCTCTAGGTGTTTGCAAATAAAGATTCAACTAAGCCTAAGTCTAAGTGAGTGAGAAGACTAAAAACTAAAATTTTAAATTAAATATGAGGGGATGAAATAAATCAAATTAAGAATCAATAAAAATAAAACAAATCTAAAGAAGTGATTTAATACACCTTGTGTAAGTAAATAACAAATTATAAATTAAAATAAGAAAGGAATAAAGCATAAAATATGTGTAAGCATAGAAATGTATCTAGAGTCTAGTCTAACTAGAGAACATTCCTACTTTAACTCAAATCCATTTTAGAAAGGTGTCAGTCATAAATGGGAAATAAAGGGAATAAAGGGACAACTAGGAGTGATTTTAGGAGCGCTTTTAGGATGGGCGAGAGAAATTTAATTTTAATTAAATTAAATTGTGGATTTATTGGTGCAACTAAGGGAACGAGTGACAAGTGTATACGGGGAATAATTCATAATTGATTTTTTTTATAAATGAATTAAATGTGCAAATGGAAATTGGTCACTGAGGAAATTCTATAAAACAAATGGCTGAGAGGAGGAATGGATCACACTAGTTATGAGTAAGTTTATACTGCAAAAATTATAGTTGGTTTTACTTGTGAGAGCTGGAATAACCAGCTCGAGAGAGATAGAGAGAGAGAGAGAGTGATGGCTCTACCTTACGAAGCTGGGAGCTATAATATTATGGTTGTGTGCGTGAGGCCCCTTCACGGCTCAGGGGGCTAAGGGGGAAGAAGAGTACCCCTATCGTTGGCTAGGAGGTACTGGTGAAGTCTCAACGGTTAACAAGCGGATGAAGGAAGGGAATGCCCGTCGCCAAGGATCGTCATCAAGCCTATCTTCATCGGTCATAGTATTTTCTTTTGAGTTGCAATGTATTAAGTTTTTATTGTATTTTCATTTGAGTTGCAATGTATTAGGTGTTTATTGTCTTATATTTTGGGGGTAATCTCTGCGTTGTTGATTTATGGATTGAGATTTCAATAAGGATTTACCTCTGCATTTTGATTCTAGAGTGTGTTTTTCCTTGTACCATTTCCCCCTTTTCTCCTGGCGTTAATCCCTCTTAATCTTTGCGTTGATGGGGAGATTACAACCCAACATTTTAATTCCATGCTCAACATTTTTATGCATACATTCTCTGCGTTTTATTCCTTCCATTGCTCCCACAACCAATCCTCTTGCAATCATTCTTCTCACAATCATCCTTTTGTCAACCAAGATTTGAATATTATGAATACAATAAGAGGAGAAAATATGTCTGCGGGACTTGAAAGAGGAGAAAAACGAAGTGTCAATACTTAAAGAAATACTATCTCTGCAGAAACAAGATAGATGAAGATGATTAAGGAACTTATTTCTCTTCGGTTGCATTCACCGGTCAATAAACTGATGTTGCACTCTAAGTTAGATCTCTTGCATTCACCGATCAATAAATTTATGTTGCACTCTAAGTTAGATCTCTCTGTTATTTTTGAGGGATTGGTGCAATGAGAAATCGATTTTGAAGTAGAGGAGGGTGCCCTGACTGTTGGTTTTTCTTCATATGAGATATGATCGATGTATTACTACAATGATGAGTGTTGCATATATAGGGAACATATGATGACCATAAATGAAAGGATGCACCCCTTGAATAATCAATAACTATTTATTATTATCATTTACTTATTATATATGATATTTAATAATAAATAATTATATTATTAATTATTATTCTAAGAGAATGTCTTCCTGATGTTGTCCAAACATCAACACTCCCTCTCAATGAGGGAGACATTATGCAACATGTCATTTTGTCTTTGAAGTATACAAACTTCACCCTAGACTCATGACACTTGTCTGTTAGTCTTGGGAGACATCTCTCTCCCACCTGAACCGAGGAGAAACTCCTTTTGCATCTCTCCCTCTAAGCCAATTAACTCTCTCTAAGATTAGGCTCACTTTGGGTCCGCATGTAATATAATATAGCATCTTGAGTATTTATTATTCCTTTTCAAATCACCATGAATAGGACAAAGACCACACCAGGATATTTCACCACAAGTACACACCTATGAGTGAATGTCGACCTAATGCTAACTGACACGTGGAAAGCACTTCAAGCACCTTGAGTCCATATTATTCCTTGTCATGATCAAGGAAGGACTACGTGTGGGCCCATTTACCATAAGTGAAACTTTATTATAAATGTATCCTATCTCCCTTGGTCTGCAACCCAATCTAAGAGAAGGTATGCCCGATGCTGAAACATCAATACTCCCTCTTAGCTACGGAGGTATCTTTCCATATTAGTCCACAACTATTGTCTAGAGGCACACAGTCTCCACCAGTGGTACACAACCACCATAGTAGCAAAAGGTTTGTCACACATGGCACTCCCATGTGGACTTCTAGAGGCTACTCCCTCTATGAACACTTAGGGTCAACTCCCCATAGTGTGTGACGTCAAGGGTCAACTCCCTTGACATGTCCTCATGTGCTCTCCACATGGGACATTGGGCTATAAGCCCAAATGAACTTATCCCTTCTCAAATAAGTGTCCCACTTATCCCTTCTCGAATAAGTGTCCTCACATATCAACTCAACTCAATCACAGAGGAGTATGATCTGGAGAAATTTTGTCACACATGGCACTCCCATGTGGACTTCTAGAGGCTGCACCCTCTAGAAATACTAGGGTCAACTCCCATAGTGTGTAATGTCAAGGGTCAACTCCCTTGACATATCCTCATGTGATCTCCACATGGGATGTTGGGTTATAATTCCAAACACACTTATCCCTTATCAGATAAGTGTCATCATAGATCAACTCAACTCAGTCACATAGGAGTATGATCTGGAGAATATCTCAGGAAGCTGCAAACATCAACACTCCCTCTCAGTGAGGGAGGAATTCTCTTCCACGCCAAGTATGTCACAGAAGAACTTGACCTTCATCTTGGTTTGGTAAGAATATCAACAACCTACTCATCTGTAGGAAGGTACAGGACCAATACTTCCTTCCTTTGCACCATATCTCAGATTTAATGGTACTTGATCTCAATGTGGTTTGATTTTTCATGAAAAAATGGATTATTTGAGATCTTCAAACAACTTTGGTTACCATAATGAATAATGGTGGAATCTAACACATGTTCAGATAAATATGCAATGACCTTGCGAAGCCACATTGCTTCATGAAATGACATACTTAATGCAATGTACTCTGCTTCTGTTGTGCTCAAAGCCACATAAGTCTATTTCATGCTACACCAGGAAACCATGGAAGATCCAAAGTGAAGCAAAACCTGAAGGTTCTCTTTCTGTCCACTACGCTCCCTACCCAATCAGAGTCAATATATTCCTGCCATATCATATCACTACTGGAAGTATATATTAGACCATGTCTAACTATGCCTTGCAGGTATCTCAACACATGTTTCGCAACAATCCAATGTGTCTATCTTGGCTGACTCATAAACTGGCTAAGTGCACTCACTGCATAACACATATATGTTCTGGTGTTAATAAAATACATCAATGATCCAATAAGTTGTTTGTATAGGGTTGGATCAATTTCCTCTGAATCGGAAGAAGACACACTTAATTTCTCTGGATTCATCACCATTCACTAGAAAATTTGGGTCATTTTGCGACGACGATATCGACGCTCTTGCGGTGTTATGTTGTTGATATTGCGATGAATCTTATGTCTCTGAAACATCGTTTTATGGAATGTGGCAGTTTCGACGAACTTGAACTAACATCGCAAGAGCGACGACCCTAGGGAACTTCTGACAATTGCGACAAAAAAAGAAATATCATCGCCAATACGACAATAAAGGCAAACAATGTGAAACTGACTTTTCGTCTCAATTGTGACGACCTTTGCGAAGACAACTTTGGTTGTTTCTATAGCAAAATTATTGCAGTAAGTTAAGTTGTTGTTGCAAGGGAGACGACATCTTTTCGTTGGTCATATTGCAAAATTGTGGCAGCAGGTTTAGTTGTCGTCGCAATTGCGATGACAACTTTTCGTTGGTCATATAGCAAAATTGTTGCAACAAGTTAAGTTGTCATCGCAAGTGCGACGACAAATTTTCATTGGTCATATTGCAAAATTGCCGCAGCAAGTTTAGTGGTCGTCGCAAGTGCGACGACAAATTTTTGTTGGTTATATAGAAAAATTGTCGCAACAAGTTGAGTTGTTGTCGCAATTGCGACGAACAATATTTATTTTAAAAAAAAATTAAAAAAATATTTTAGGTTGCAATTTTAATATTAATATTACCATATCCTCCAAGTGGAACATGGTTTCTCCTATAATTCCTTGGATAATGGGGATGGGTATCAATGCCTTGATATGTGCATGATAATTAGTGGTATGTGGATGCCATTAGAAGGTTTTATGCATTAGGGATGGGTACTAGAGCCTTGACCATGGTTGGGTCAGAAGTAGAGGGAATTAGGACCTAAGTTAATATTCTTGATCTAATAGGCCATGATCAAGGCCTCAAACTACAACATAGTTCCTTTAAAGTGAATCTTTGTCATATAAGTAGGATATGGGTATAATAATGAGTTTTTTCATAGTAGGAATGGGTCTTAAGGACTTTACCATAACAAAGGGAGGCCAATAAGGGCCTTATTCCATAAATGGATTTGTAAGGTTCAATATCCATGAACATTACCTTCAACATAATCCCTTTAGAGGAAATATTTGTCCTCCAAGTTGAATATGTGTACCATTATGAAATATTTTGCACTAGGGACATGTGCATTAAGTAATTAGCCATGGTCAAGCGAGGAAAATAAGGCCCTTGGGTCATTTATATATGAATCCTTTAGGGATTAAGGGACATAATCAATGCCCTAAACCACATAACATGTTGTCTATAGGGAATCAT
>JZKD02S1699083.1:44058-58589 GCA_000966675.3 Picea glauca
GATTTAGAACTTGAACTTGAAGAAGAAGGAGGTGTTGATGGAGGTGAAGGAGGAATCTGAGGATGGTCCTCTTCCTCTTCACTTTTTCCCTTTGAAGAATCACCCAAAACTGGTCTCTTCCGTTCCAAGTAATCTTCGTACAAGACTTTCACCATCTCCGACATAGCAAGGAATGTTTTCCGGAACTCTTTCTCATCTTGAGAAATCCCTTCTTCCAATGCCATATTCTCACTGTGAGAAGCTCTTTTTCTCAATCCAATTAATGGATTATCTGTAACAAGCTCTCCTTCACCACGCTGTAGTTTTTCCCTGGTTAACATGCAAAACTCAAATCCAAACGTCAACTAGCTCTGATACCACTTGATTCGTAGGATCTTTTAATGACTTATGGTTGAGTTTTAATTTTGCATGCATTAATTAACCATTTGAGAAACTTAGTGAAAGAATGAGGAAAGAAGAGGAATTATAACATCCATATACATATGTGCAGATCTGAAATGAAATAATAGACAGCAAACCAAAACACGTAGATTGATAACAGAGTTCGGCACAACTTTGCCTACGTCTCCAAGCCTTTTTCTCTGTGGGGGAGGCTTCTTTATTTCTGTTCAAATTCTCAAAAGTACATCGTTTCAATGCCAAATGGCTACAAGACTGATCTGGTCATGTTCTTCCAGATCTCAAGAACCCTGCAAAGAAAACGGCACGCAAAATGGACGTCTGGAGCTCCCAGAAATGATTCGACAACGTCTCCTCCTCAAACGCTTCTCTGTGTAAAAATGGCTTTGTCTTGGTTTCCCTTTAGTATAAATCTGCTCTGACTTCTCCAATGGCTTCAGAGCATCCAAAAACCCCTGTCTGGGCTCTTTCGGCACCTCAATCGATCGAAAAACGAAGAAGTTAGGCCTCATGGAAGTCTTCCCCTTCAAGCTTGTTGTCTCTGCATCTACAAATTGCACCCTTGTCCAATGAACCTGGCGCACATGCAATAAATAGTGTGAAAACCCAGCACACGTGAACAACCGTAAAATGGTACAAACCGTCGAACCGTTAATGGAACCAAAACCCCCAACCGTCAAGTTGTTGGGCATATGGGTCCATAGGACCACGTGCTATGGCAAAAAGGGCCAAACGGGCCAACCGTTCCAACCGCGCACTTGGTTGAGGTCATATGGGTTTAAGCATATAGCCATGGGCTTATCCATGTTCAAACCATTTTAAAAAAAATGTGCACACACTATAGGTTACGATGGTAGTCATGTGTTTTAAATGGCGCGTGACCAAGGGCTGGGGCTAAGCCCCTGCCCGGTCACGGCCCAAACCATACCATAAACAAACTTAAATATATTTTGTATCATATATGTGTTCAATAACATATAATGGCATGTTGGTTGGCAGCTCGTTGCCAAGACATTCCCCCTACCTAGAGGTCGCGGGGTCGACTCCTGTTAATAACAAAGTTTTTACCATACATCAAGTGACACGTGGCGCCCAGAGATTGGGCCACGTCAACATACCATTAACCACCAATGGACACATGTCAAAAAATCATTCAACCACACTTGCCAATCAAACTCTGCCAAGTCAACACCTGACACATCATCATACGGTCGTACGGCCCTGCCACGTCAGACTGTACGAACTGTACAGTCAACAATTTTTTTTTTGCCTGTTTGACTTATCGGATAGAATGCGATATATTCTCCATACAGAGCCCGTTTGACAAAGTAAATATACAACGGGAATTAGGAAGACGAGACGAGCACAATGGCATAGGTTTCGTCGCATTCCGAGCACTTTCATTTTTGAGCATTTTCAAGCCCTGTTAGGCTTCTGGATCCGATTTCGGATCAATACATCACCAGATGTATGGAGTGCCAGCAAGTTAAAGCTGAGCATAGGCACCCAACAGGGTTACAACAATCTGTTAGCATCGGAATTTGTCCTCAAATTGCGACGAGGGAAAGCTTGATACCCATCAATTTGTATGTCACGGGTTATTTATAAAGGGTGACCGAATGAGAGTAAAATTAGAATAATATCGTTTTAACTCAAAAAAATAGGTTGGGAATATAGAGCTAGATGAGGTATTGATTTAACTTAGACCAATAAATTTTCATAGTGGTGAGTAGGTGGAGAAGAACTAGAGAGGAATGACATTCTGCTCTGGACATCTAACCTTTCAGTAGCATTTGGAAGAAAAGTCTCAGATATGAGATTCTCTCAGATCTGAATAACTTCAATAAACTTAAAATGCTGCGATAGCTAATATAATCAAACCTACATTACATAGTCATCAAAACACCCGACTAGATCATCCATGCCCAGGTTTTAAGAGTCAGAAGAAATATTAAAGAATAATTTGGTTGCCATTAAACAAGAAATCTCAAATATCAATCTATAACTAGAGAACTAGAGGCCTTGTTAGAAATTTACAATCAGGAGCGTAGCTCTACCATCGATCCCTACAAAAACATAAAAACTGAGTATATATACTCAGAGTAACTCGCCATTGACAGTAGGAGAGTTGTTGAGCTACTTCATTTAAGGATTTACGTGTGCATGATCTTCTTGCAAACTATGCATGCAACTTCTTGTCTGACACTGGTCCAGACGACATGGATTTTGCAGGGAACCTGCCCATTGGGGTACCATGGGCTAACTGCTCCAGACCTTTCCCCATGCCATTCATTTATGGGTTGATTTGAGGTTTCAACAACCTGCTCGAAATTCATTAACTGCATTCATTCATGGTGGGTGGCTGAGGCTTCATGAGCAGGGGACGACCACGCGCCAGCTTTCCAAGGCTTGGAGACTAGCCTCCTTTTTTTTTGCCACTACCTTCAATGTAACCCAGGGCCATGACCCTGCACCTATCTTCAAAGATGCTTCAACCTTTTTCCTTTATGGGATTCCCACATGCTATGTCAAGGATTCCCGATACCCGGCGTTGCGAAATCACCTTGTCCAAACCAACGACACTTCATGGATTTCAGGTATCGACGATGGGAAGGAGTGAAATCCTCACCCTTGAGAATTCTGATTGCCGAAATAGTGACGGGGGTTACATTGTGTGGCATCTCCCTTACCCCTCATCCATATAGTCATCGGCTAGGACTATGGGCTCAACCCCGATGCTTTCGCATTTCACGTTTTTAGGGTTTCGGGCTATGGGTGTATGTGTTGACGAGAACCCTTAAACATCGATTCTCGAAAAATCTCAATCTTCCACTACCTATCCCACGAGATTGGACGACTCCTGGTAATCCTAGGCCTCGGGACTTTGGCACTTTGGGCTTCACGAGTTCTAATGACTCTGCTCCCTTTCTCTCCTGACTCATGAAATCATGACTCTGCTTGATTCTATTCTTCATGCCACTCTGTGATTTCCGTCACCCGACAACTGTTGATCCTCTCCATCAATAGATCCTCGCCACTGGAAACCGATCTTTGCCCACTCGCTTGATTTGCATCACTGTTCAACCATTCTCGGTGCTGTAGATAACAAAAATGGAGACTTGGCTTACCAAAATTAGGCTTGGGAAGGTGAAGGTTCAGTGATGGGGGAAAAAGGAGAAGCCATCAGCCTTAAGGAGAATAGAGAAGCTCGATACTGACTTCTTTCGGGCACATTTTGACAAGGAAACTAGTCAACTAAAGGAAAATGGACAAAGAAAATATGCTCTAGGAAGGGAAAGCTATGATCAGGTCTGCAAAAACGGGGGAAAAGACAAACAAAATTATAGATCTAGACCAAAACCACAATCCATGAGAACAAGACAAGTTTAAGCACTAACATTATGCTCCATGGGGGATAGAGTCCTCCCTGTGAGGCTCTAAGATCTCCTTTGCAGTTTCAATGCCTTAGTGTTGGGTTGTGGAGTCTTTCATTCAAACAAAAAAAAATAACATAAAACAAAAATGGTATTTACAAAGATGGGATGTTGGTTGTGGCTTTCAAACAATAAACTTTTTAAGGAAGTGCCCATTCACAAGGCCTGAAACAACCTCAAGACCATCTGGGTCATGTAACCTGTAAGTGTTATGCAGAAACACTTCAAAAATCTTGAAGGGACCACTCCAAAGGGAATCGAATTTGCCATGTTTTCCCTTGTCCTGTCTCGGAGCATCCCATTTGAGCACCACCTCTCTTAGATGGAAACTCTCTTTTTTCACCCTTTTGTCGAAGGCCTGCTTGATTTTCTGTTGATTCATTCTCTCTGTCCATCATCTGCTGCACTTATATCAGCTAATGTATTCTCCTGATCATATCGTCAGGTTCTTCCTGGCAGTCTTGGAAGAAATTTGCCACACGTAGGGCTAACTGAGAAGGGAAAACTGCTTCAGTCCCATATACGAGTTGGAAAGGGGAGATGCCCAAGGACCTCTTTGTTGTCACTCTATCATCCCACAAAGAAAACTTGAGTTTCGAATCCCATGCTTTTATGTTATCTTCTAACATCCTTTTGATGATTTTGATGATGCCTTTGTTAGAGGACTCTGCTAGTCCATTGACTTGCGGATAGTAGGGGGTAGAGTGGATTAGAGAAATTCTAAACTACTCACAGACTCGAATCAGTGGTTCAACTCTGAAAGATGCAGCATTGTCGGTGACAATTCAGCTCGGACATCCAAACCTTGCTATGATATCTTCTAGGAAGCTAATGATTACCTTGTGTGATGCGATCCTGGTGGGGATAGCTTCTATCCACTTGGTAAAATAATTTGTGGTCATCAAGATCCATCTATGTTGACCATTGGATGCAGGGTTAATATCCCCAATGAAGTCTAGGCCCCACTGCTAGAAGGGTCCTGAAGCAATCACAGGTTTCAATGGCAGGGATTTTAGCCACTTCTTTCCTGAGAATTTCTGGCATTTAGCATAGGCTATGACTTTTGTGAAAACATTAGTGAATAGAGTGGGCCAGAAATAACTAGCCCTAAGAATATTATGAATCATCATTTTCTAGAAGTGATGCGCCCCACATGAATCGTCATGGAAATCTGACACAATCCTTTGTGCTTTGTGTGGGTCTAAACATCTCATCAATACCCCCAAGGGGGATTTCCAAAATAGATCTTTACCAACCAAGCAATATTTAACGACTTTGACCTTTAAATCTCTTTCCTTTTTCTTCTGCATGCCATTAGGGGGCCGTAAATCTTGCAGAAAATATATGACATCCTCATACCAAGGGCATCCTACTAATGGGGGGTCTTTTTGAGCATTTTCATCATAAGGCTCAGCCTGCGAATTTTATGAGTTTTCACTGATGAATATTACCCCCAAGGCTTCGCGATTAGGTTTGGCCAACATTCTGGCCAAACCTTCACCTTTAATTAATTTGGTGGGCTTTATCTCTAGGTCAAATTCAAGGATTTTGGCGATCCATTGGCTCCTCCTTCCATCTATGTTCGACTGAATGAGAATTTCCCTCACTGAAGTTGAAGGAACATACACAATGATTTTTGAATGGAGGACATAGACTCTAAAATCCTTGAGAGATTTAACCAAAGTGTAGGCCTGCTTTTCCATGATATCGTATTTGATTTCGGCATCCCTCAATGCCCGAATGAAAAAGGAGATAGGCTGCTCCAACCCTTCGACATTCTTCTGTAGTAAAACAACTACCACTGTGTCTAAAGAGGAAAACAAAAAGATCAGAAAATCCCTAGAATAATCAGGACTGATAAGCACAGGTGTCTCGGTTAGTTCCCTCTTGATATGGATGAAGTATTCTCTGGACTGAGCAGTCCATTTCACTTCATTTCCCTTCCTAAGCATTGTTGTGATATGCTTCACCAATTCAGCATAACTACAAACAAACTTTCTCAAGAAATCAATTTTACCTAGGAAGGACTGGAATTCCTTCTTGGATATGGGAAGTGATAAGGCTTCGATTGATTTCACCTGGTTGGGGGCGATTCTGACCCCCTCGGCTGATACTATGTGGCCCAACAACTTCCCCTCCTTCATGGCAAATAGATATTTCTTAGGATTCAGGGAAAGGAAAAACTTTCTGCATTTCAAGAAAACTCTTCTCAAATGCTCACAGTGCTCTTTGTCAGATCTGGAGAAAACTATAATTTCATCCAGATAGATGACCACAAACTTGTCCTTTTCTCCAACGAAAGTGATATCCATGGCTCGTTGAAAGGTTTCCCCTGTGTTCATAAGTCAAAAGGGAATCTTGGCGTACATGAATGTACCCCAAGGAGTGGTGAAGGATGTTTTTTCTTGGTCCTTAGGCAGGTCTGTTATCTAATTGTAGCCCGAAAAGCCATCAATCATAGATAACCTTGATGCACTGGTTACCCTTTGCAATATGTGTTCCATCTTCGACAAGGGGTAATTGTCTTTCTTTGAGATTTTGTTCAGGTTCCTGAAATCGACATAGAGTCTAATTTCCCCACTCTTCTTTCTCACAGGGACCAAGTTGGCCACCCACTCTGAGTATCTCAAAGGGACAATGATTTGAACATCCAAGAACTTCTTTACCTCCCTTTCCATGACAGACAACAACATAGGATTAATATGTCTTAACTTCTGTCTGAACGGCTTAGCCTCTTGTTTCAATAGGATCTTATGCTCAATGAAAGTTGTGTCATATGTTTTGAGATCCTTGTATGTCCAGGCGAACACATCAACAAACTACTTCAAAATCTCAGCATACTCGGTCTTCTGCTCCTTTTTCAAATTGTTTGACAATTTGACGAACTTTGGCTCGTTATCCATGCCAATGTTGCATTCAGATATGTCGGCATCATCAACCAAATTCTTAGGTCTCATTGCCACATCATTATTGTCAAATATCCTCTCCAATGGGATTAACCCCTTTGGAATGTGATTACTTGGTAACTACACAATGTGATGATTAGCGATTTTCTTTAAAAATACATCAGTATGGGAGCCACTTTCAGGTTCATGCTCCTGTTCTATTTGTAATGTAGAAAATTCATCAACTGTCTCGAGGAATATTCTTATCTCAAGATCATCCTCAAATACCTTCCAATGCTTGACATTGTCTAGTATAGAGGGTCTGTATTTTACTTCTATATCATACCTGAGTTTGGGTGGCAGAAGGACTTTGAAATTGCCTGCCGAAATAACCAAAGAATTGGCCAAAGTATTCTCCTCTCTAGGAATGAATGAAATATTGAAAGCTGGGAAAAAGCTGTCTATTAAATCCCATACTTCATTCCTATAAGTTCTCAACCTCGGATGCTTAGCTTGGTAAATATTTCTGACTTTCTTTTCGACCAACTCGGCATCCCCAAAGACAACTATTTCTTTGATTCCCATGTCCTTCGCAGCCCTTAAACCCAACACAAGAGCTTCATACTCTGCCACATTATTGGTAGTTTCAAACTCTAATTTGTATGACAAATATATCGATTCTTGAGCAGGGGAAACAAAAACTACGCCAGCGCCAACACCTTCTCGAGAGGAAGCTCCATCAAAGAACATTTTCCACACAACAATAGTTTGGGGATGTGCTTTATGAAGAGAAACGAGTTGCTTCCTGATTTGAAGAGGAGCCTGAGGATTGTTGGTGAGCTACAACAAGCTGGATCCCAAATCAGTGTCAAGCGCAAAGATGGGGTGATTGGTGTGGTTTGCCTCATCACTGACAATGAAGGCCAACCGATATTCTCTATACAATCTTTTGTGTTCCCCTCCAAAGACCGGAATGGTAGAGTATGTGAGGTCCATTTGTAATGTTCCCCCAAGACTTTATATCTAGGATCTTGACAATAACATGCCAAACTTGGGGGGCACATCAACCACCGCCACGTCCATGACCACACTTTTCATGGGCAACTGAAACAAGGTTACCACAATATCTTTGATCAACCCAAGACACTGCACCCTCCTTGAATCAAAGGAATACAAGTTTTGGTAGGCCTTTGTGACTTCTAGTCTGAGCTCTTCCATGATAGTTTTGGGCATGAGATTATGGGATGCCCCAGAATCCATCAGAAAATTATGCAACACGTTATCATGAATGTTCAAGGATGTGTAGAAGGGAGGAGATGAATCATCTCTGTCTTCTACCATATGACCTAGGATGACTATTGTCTTTTCATCTTGGAGGTTCATAGAGTCTATGGAATGGCATGATGGCTCGGGCTGTAAAATCTTAGAGAGGGACCTTTTGAAGTCTTCATGCTTGACTAACTATGAAATGGGCACAGGAATTCTAATTTTTTGAATTTCATGCTCAAAGCTAAAGGAGGAAGGAGGCTTAGGAATTTCCCTCACCTCTGGGATAGGTTCTTTGGCTATCGACGAGAGATTATGAGTTTTATTTTTCTTAGCAGTGTTTGTTGCAGGCTTAGCAGACTGATCTGCTATGAGAGGATGATCGAGGATATCAGACTTCCCTTCTTTATTTTTTGACCTGAGGTTATATTTTCTAGGACTGTTGTTTTTGGTTTTCTCCCCCCTACTCAGCTTATTTATTTGACTGTCGATGAGAGATTTCTAGTATGTTGATTGAGCTAGATGAGGGAAAGGAGAGGTGTCTTCAATATAATGGATTTCAGGGTCTAGCTCTTCTCCTTCCCTTTCCTCATCAACCACAAGGTTGTTCTGAAAAGGAGCCTGAATTTTCTGATCATTTCTATCTCTATCCCTTTCTTCCCTTGTCATAATCTGAGGAGGATTGTAATTCGACCTCTTGAAGTTGCCTATGTTTTCAGCATTCTGGGCAACTTTACATCCCTACTTCCCTTCGAATTTCATCCTTTCCATTTTCGAAGACAGGGATTTTATCATCTGGGTCAATTCATCCACTTGAGGGTGAGGTGCGAAGGAATCGAAGGTCGAGGCCTCATATATTCCCTTTCTTCTATCTTTATCATCTTTATTTATGAGCCTGTCGACCACCAACACATTAGATTCAACTTCCATGACTGCATCTTGCATTTGAGATAGGGAGGTGGCTCCTCTCTCTCTCAACATGAGGCAGAAATGAGGGTCAAATGAGTTAGCATAAGAGATCTTGGCAAAGGCTTCTGAGGGTTTGATCTCAACGGGGATCTTATTGTACATTTTATTGAATCTTTTGGAGAAGTCAGAGACAGACTCTCCTTCCTTTTTCTTCAAGGATCCAAACTCTTTCATGCAATACATGAAATCTTTGTTAGCCCCCCACTGTCTCAATAAGGAATTATCTAGAGCTTCAATCCCAACAGTAGATCCAGGGGTCAGTCCCCTAAACCATTTCCTAACCTCACCATCTAGACTCTGGACAAAGACTCTCATCTAGACGTCTTCATTTTCAATATTGAGATTTTTTGCATAACTATAGAAGGAAGCAAGGTGCTCTTCAACAGTTATGTCCTCCTCCCTGGTGAATTTAGGCATATACTTCAATTAATATTCAGTAGGGAGAGGATTCATCGGTTGAGGTAGGACTAGCGGGGCATTCCTTGCGGTCACTATGGAATCCATTCTGTTTACAGGGGGATTAGCACCTGCCATAGGGATATGAGGTGGAGGATAATTAGGAGGAGAAGGAGTTCATGTAGGGGAAACTGGAATTGATCTTGCAGGAGGAAAAGGAAACAATGAAGGATTCAGAGAAAAGACTATAGGGCTTAAGGGAACAGAGACTGGTGTTGGTATAGTAGCAGTAACAACAATAGGAGGAAAGGTTGTAAAACTTGTGGTAGGAAAATATTTTGGATTCCTGGGTCTAGACCAGGCTACAACATCAAGTGAAATAGGAGTGACACAACTCTCTCCTTCTAATATAAGATTAGGAGGAGAAAACTCAGCAAGAACACTCCCAAAATTTAGCAAACGAGAAACTCCAACAAGAGGTCTAATAGGAAACTGAGAAGTTTCTAATAGAGGGCCATGAGAAATATTAGAAATACCCAGTTAAGTAGTTGAAGCTCCTTCTTTGAGGGCCTTTCCCTTTTTGATAATTTTCTGCGGATCAACCTCAGGTGTAGCTAGAGTCAATTGAGGATGAGACCGCATGTGTCTATCTTTGGAAGCCAAAATTGAAGCAACAGGTTTTCCAAAGTGGAGTCATCACAATGGAGTCGCTAGATGCACAATAACAATATTGGAGGGCTCTAATACCTGATGCACCTTCAGAATCAGAGGCTTAATGTCGTTCAATCCCGGGGAAAATCTTCAGCTTCGTCCCCAGCAACGGTGTCAGAAATGTTAGTACTGGAAGTTGTCCTCATATTGCGATGAGGGCAAACCCGATACCCATCAATTTGTATGTCACATGTTATTTATAAAGGGTGACCGAATGAGAGTAAACTCAAAACAATATCATTTTAACTTAGAAAAATGGGTTGGGAATACAGAGCTAGATGAGGTCTTGATTTAACTTAGGCCAGTAAATTGGCATAGTGGTGAGTAGGTGGAGAAGAACTAGAGAGGAATGAAATTCTGCTCTGGACATCTAGCCTTCCAATAGCCTTTGGAAGAAAAGTCTCAGATATGAGATCCTCTCAGATCTGAATAACTTCAAGAAACTTAAAATGTTGCGATAGCTAATATAGTCAAACCTACATTACATAGTCATCACAACACCCAACTGGATCGTCCATGCCCGGGTTTTAAGAGTTAGAAGAAAGAGTAAAGAAGAAGTTGGCTGCCATTAAACAAGAAATCTCAAATATTAGTCTATAACCAGAGAACCAGAGTCCTCGTTAGAACTTTACAATCAGGAGCGTAGCTCTACCATCGATCCCTACAAAAACATAAAAACTGAGTATATATACTTAGAGTAACTCGCCATTGAAAGCAGGAGAGTTGTTGAGCTACTTCATTTAAGTATTTACATGTGCATGATCTTCTTGCTGACTGTGCATGCAACTTCTTGTCTGACACTAGTCCAAACGACATGGATTTCGTAGGGAACCTTCCTATCGAGGTACCACGAGATGACTACTCTAGACCTTTCCCACCGCCATTAATTTATGGGTTGAGCTGAGGTTTCAACAACCTTCTCGAAATTCATTAATTTCCTTCATTCATGGTGGGTGGCCAAGGCTTCATGAGCAGGGGACAACCATGCACCAGCTTTCCAAGGCTTGGAGACTAGCCTCCTTTTCTTTTGGCTTTGCCTTTAATGTAACCCAGGTCCATGACCCTACACCTGTCTTCAAAGATGCTTCGCCCTTTTTCCTTTCGGGGATTCCCACATGTTGTGTCTAGAATTCTTGATACCCGGTGTTGCGAAATCACCTTGTCCAAACCAACAACGCTTCGCAGATTTTGGGTATCGGCAATGGGAAGGAGTGAACTCCTCACCCTCGAGAATCCCGATTGTCGAAATCGCGTCAGAGGCTACACTGTGTGGCGTCTCCCTTACCCCTCATCCATACGGTCATCTGTTAGGACCGTGGGCTCAACCCTGACACTTTTGCATTTCGCGTTTTTGGGGTTCCGGGCTATGGGTGTATGCATTGACGAGAACCCTGAAATGATGATTCTCGAAAAATCTCAATATGTCACCACCTATCCCACGAGATCGAACGACTCCCTGTAATCCCAGGCCTCAGGACTTTAGCACTTTGGGCTTCACGAGTTCTAATGAATCTGCTCCCTTTCTCTCCTTACTCGTGAAATAACGACTCTGCTTGACTTTGTTCTTCGTGCCACTCTGTGATCACCGTCACCCAACAACGTTCGATCTGCTCCATCGATAGATCCTCGCCACTGGGAACTGATCTTTTCTCGCTCGCTTGATTTGCGTCACTGTTCAACCATTCTTGGTGCTGCAGATAGCAAAAATGGAGACTTGGCTGACAAAACTTAGGCTTGGGAAGGTGAAGGTTCAGTGATGGGGGAAAAAGGAGAAGCCATCAGCCTCAAGGAGAACAAAGAAGCTCAGGACTAACTTCTTTTGGGCACATTTTGACAGGGAAACCAGTCGACTAAAGGAAAACGGACAAAGAAAATATACGTCGGGAAGGGAAAACTATGATCGAGTCTACAAAAAGGGGAGAAAAGACAAACAAAATTGTAGATCTAGACCAAAACCATAATCCATGAGAACAAGACAAGTTTAAGCGCTAACACAACCTTTACCCATTCCTGAGTGAAAGTGGGAGGTAGTGACAATGGATTTCATCACAGGATTGTTTGGGATAGGAAAGCAGCATGATTCAATCATGGTGGTGGTGGACAAGCTTACGAAAGTTGCTTATTTTATTCTATTGAAGACTACTCACAAGGTAGCTAACATTGCTGATATTTTTATGAGGGAAATAGCACAATTGCACGGTATTCCCAAGACAATTGTGTCTGACAGGGACCTGGAATTCACCTCCAAATTTTGGAAAGGGTTATTCAAAGGATTTTGAATGAATCTGAACTTTAGCACAACCCATCATCCTGAGTCTGATGGGCAGACGGAGTGGGTGAATAGAGTGATAAAAGACATACTAAGAATGTATGTGATGGACAAATCATCTAAATGGGAAGACTACCTACACTTGGTAGAATTCGTCTACAATAATGGGTATCAAGCATTGTTGAAGATGAGCCCATTTGAAGCACTTTATGGTAGAAAGTGCAATACTACAGTAAGCTAGGATAATCTAGCTAATAGAGCAGTTGTTGGGCTAGGTTGCTCAAGGAAATGGAAGAACAAATGCTAAAAATTAAGCAAAATTTAAAGATTGCCTAAGACAGACATAAAAGTTATGTTGATAAAAACATAACCCACAGAGATTTTAAAGTGGGTGATCATGTTTTCTTGAAAGTGAAAGAGAATAGAAGTTCTCTGAGGCTGGGAAATTGTTTGAAGTTGGCAGCCAGATTTTGTTGGCCATTTGAAATCCTAGAAAGAATTGGGCTAGTTACATATATGCTTGCATTACCTGCATCCATGACTATACATAATGTGTTTCATGTTTCATTGCTTAATACATATATACCTGATTCTAATCATGTAATTGATTGGAATGTGATTCGGGTGGAGCAAGAAGGCGTCTTGCAAGTGCATCATGTGCACATATTTGACAGGAAGAGAAAACAACTCTAGAATCGAGCCATAGGACTTGTAAAGGTCCAGTGGACCTGGTACGCTCTTGAGGATGCGACATGGGATCATGAGGATTCTATGCGGGCATAATACCCGTATCTTTTTGAAGATTGTGAAAATCTTGATGATGATGTGTAAACTTTGCACTGAGGATAGTGCAAAAATAAGGGGAGGGGATTGTAATACCCCAAGGTCGTGCCCCCAGTTATATTATGAATTGTAATCATGTTTTGTAGGCTGGTGAACCGAGTATTGATAATCTGGTGGGCTTATGTGTTTATTAGGCCGAAGAGCCTAAGTGTTAAAGGCCAAGAGCCTATTTTTGTATATGTAATTATGCAGAACATTAATAAAGATTAAACATCACTGTGTGTAGATCGACCATGAAGAAAGAGTGATGGGGGACTAAGCTTCCACAAGGTGGGTAAGGGAAAGGAGGCTGAAAGGTTGGAAATATGAGCTAAACTTAGGGGCTTAAGTCCTTGAGAATAATAATTTATTATTATTCCAAAGTGGTGTGAAAGGTATACTTTTATACTAAGTTCCTGGAAAAGGGAACATATACTTGATGGAGTGCATGCAACTTCATAGGTGACATGTGGCGGCCTAGGCACATGCAATTTAACCCAAGAATTGAGCCGTGATGGGGGTTCATCCTCCATTATTACGTTCGATGTCTGAACTAAGTGGCCTCTACGTCTGATCTTTGCATACCTCACGTAGCTCTGAAACCCGAAACCGTGAGGCCAACCTGTGATGTTTTCATGAAAAGCTGACGCATCCTTCGTCTGAACCGTTAGGGTCTGCATTCGACCTCTATGTTGATTCCTTTTCACTCACCTTGAAAACCAATGGCAAACCTATGGACTGAGTTGTGTCTCCTGTGCATCCTGTGAACCCAGCTTATCCGCCCTTGTAGAGCCGAGTCCATATCTGAACCATTCTTGGGTTGTTGCCTTTTGTTTTCCTGAGTGGTGTGAACTGAATGTTGTTGTTGTTGTTGTTGTTGTTACCTTGAGGGAATTGAGTTGAAACTGGCTGAATAATCGGGTTGTCAATCCCGTGGTAGAAGAGGCAGATTGTAAGGCATGTGAGCAGCTCTCTCCAAGTGGGAGAGTCTGCTGGGAAGTGGTTTTCTCCCAGAGAGAGTCCAGCACTAGCTACGGAGCTCTGAGAATTCTTGATCCGGCCTCTTGTTGAGACCCAAACAGAGAGTTGAAGCATCGATGGACTATTCTTTTGAAGGTGTATACTCCCGGGTGGAATATGCATGTGGGGAATGAGATTCTGTAAGTAGTGGGCATAAGAAGGGTCTTAGAGAGAATCCTTTGGGTTGCACTGTGCATTTTTCCTGTAACCTCGGCTTAGTCTAGGATTCCCTTACTGTGGGTGGATCTTAGTCCGAGCTCGGGGGTGACCCACTACTGAGCGTGATGAGCAGTGTGGTCTAAGGCTGGGAGGTTCGTGGAAGGTCTGCATGTAGTTGGTGGAGTTACTACAATTTCAAAG
>JZKD02S1699083.1:58951-70755 GCA_000966675.3 Picea glauca
AGAGAGGGGGGTAGACAAAGAAAAAGAAGGAGAGAGAAAAGGGAGAGAGCAAGGAAAAGAGAGATAAAAAACACAAAGAGAGAGGGAAAGAGGGAGAAGATATAAAAAATACAAGAAAGAAAGAGGAAAAGAAGGGATAGAGAGATACACAGAGATAGGCAAGAAACAAAGAGAAAACATGTATTAAAAATGTGCACTATCTAGAAAGAAAGGAGATAGAGGAAAAAGGAAGAAGAAAGAAAATATAGAAAGGAGAGAAAAATATTTATAACTTTTATAAAAGAGAAAAAAATATTTAGAAACTAAATATTTCATCTTGTATCATTTTACAATACATCGATAAAACAAATAAACAATCACAATTTATAAATAATTGATAAAACTAATAAAATAGAGTAATGAGTAATGATTACGTATTCATATTATTTTATGTTTTCCCTTGGCTTGACATGTTCTTCATCACGAGAGGCCTAGACTCCGCTCGGAATACATTGCTCAAGACTACATGAAGTGGACGTGTTCTTTTTGTTGAAGCCAAAACATATCATTTAATGAAAGCTGATAGTATTTAGAAACTTCAATATATCACATCATACATATAAATTTTACAATAAAAAAATTTAATCAATTATTTTTCCATTGTTTTTTCACATATGTTTGTAATACATAGTATTTAATAAAATCATTTAGTGATAATATTTTAATAAAATCATCACTTTGATAACTAATGGTTTTGAAATGTTAAAGATTGGTTTTAAACATATATTTTTAATAAAATCATTTAGTTATAACATTTTAATAAAATCATCACTTTGATAAATTTAGAAAAATAATTAGAGAAATTTTAATGATTCAATGTACATATTTTAAGAATCTTACAATTTTTTTTGTTTTTTGAACACTGAAACAATTTATGCATTAAAAAACTGGATTTAATTGTTGATATCAAACCCCTTACAACATAGAAATTAGTCAACCAGAAAGTAATAATCACATCACGCACATGCAACAACAATAGAGAGATAGAATAATAATCACATCACGCACGCACATGGCATAATAGACAGATGGGGAAAATGGTATTCCTCTATTTCTCAAGAAGTTAGTCAACTAGAGTAATAATCACGTCACGCACATGCAACAATAGAGAGATGGGAAAATGCTAATGCTATTCCTCTATTTATCAACCAAAAAGAGAAACGGGTTTACAAATCTCATCGATGGGAAATGGCATTCCTCTATTTTTCATTCAAAAGGAGAAATGGGTTTACAAATTTCATCGAAGGACTTCAAGGACTTCAACATTTAAGGAAACATTTTACAAGTTTTTATAAGGATATGAAGGGCTAATTGTTATAGAAATCGCATACAGTTGTAATATATGATTGATTGTTATTACTTTCAACAATCTCCATCTTGACAACAATTTTGTGATACTTTGTCCAACAAATTAAACACCACCCTCTTGCAAGCTAAGAGAAGCCAAAAACCACCCTTTAGCAATAATGCTTGTGTCAACATCTCAGTTTGCTCTAATATGAACAACTCCACCTCCATTGAACCAACATAACCACAAGCTAAATCGATGTAACCAATGTAGTTGATACTCATGCTTCTTAGATATCGAAGCACCAATTTCCATGCTCTTTTCCTAGTTTCCACTCACAACACCAACTGAGTATGAAATATTTGAACATTCCCTGATTTTTCCATATATCCACTCCCAACACCGAGTATAAAATTTACTGATAACATTTCAAAACCAAAGTATATGTCTAACCAAGTTTTACAACTGTGTCTAACCAAATTTTAGAGCTGTAACTGTATGCCCATTTACATGTAATAACTCCACCATTTACATGTAATAACTCCACCTGGAACTTTGCATTCCAGAGTTCGCCATGCTCCTGCTCATCTCTTCCTTAACAGTTCATTGTCGTAAATGGTAACCACCGCTGCCATTATTGTGCCCCCTCAAATCCAATTTTTGATACTGACCATCACGCCTACTCTATCAGGCTTGGGCTAGGACACTGACACCGATGGCCCGTCAAAGTCCTCGAATGACGCATCAGAACGTAACATCTGCTAAAGCCATCTTCTCATACTAAAGTAGAACACTTCACAGAAACGAAAGAGCAAGAAACCACTAACAGAGGACCAGAACTTGAAGTTGAAACAACAGAACCAAAGAGAACCAGGGACAGACCTCTCCATACACAAGTGACCTGCTCCAAGATCCTCCCGGTGAATTGGTCCACCAAACTCTGCAACAGGTTCTTGATCACTGTACGTGACAAGAAGTTGGTAATCCAAATGCCCTTGGCCTCATCCAACATCTCCAACATCTCGGTTTCGACATCACGACCTCTCAGAATCGAATGGATGGTCCAGATCCCTCCATAGTCTACCATGATATCCTGCCCCCGCCAATCCCATACCCACCCGCTGGTCCACCGCCTGAAACATCAACCGCCCCACAGAGCATAGCTCGTCACCCTGGGCCACTCTGTGGTTACCTGTCCCGTGTTGCGCTCAGCCTAGGTCTCGTAGTCGGTGGTAGATAGGTATCAGGCCTGCCCAATACTCAAAACCCCCTCTCGACGCGTTCACGTCTCTTTGTGTCACCCAGATATGCCGACGAAGCTTCATCGACGACTCTTCTTTGCTCCCCTCTCAGCTTCCATTGAGTAAATGGAGTATCCTGCTTGCATTTCTGTGTGTTACAACACAGAAAGAGCATCCATTACTGCACAGAAAGAATCAAGACCTATTGCGACAGGATATCATTGCTGCAAGAATTCCAAATGTCGGTGCCCCAGATTGCAGCTGCTGCCTTCCATGTTCACCACACCAATTTCTTGTGCTTCTACTTCACCACCGAGTAGGTTTCCTCCGGTATTCACACAGTAGCCTCCAACAAATCCGGTCTCTTCTTCTCCTCGGGCTCTGCTCGACCTCTATGACCAACAATTTCTCCTCTGTGCATGTGGACAGACTCTCCTTCTCCTCGAGCTCATGATTCACCAAACTCTGCAGCCACAGACCACCACTCACCTTGCTTTGATACCACTTGTTGGGATCAGGCGTCCCGCAACACAGAAGTCAATCGCCAGAGAATAATAATAATCACATGCAACAACGGAGCGATGAGCGCAATGGTGTTTCTTTATTGCTCAGCCAAAAATGAGTTTACAAATCTAATTTCAAGAATGAGTTTACAAATCTAATTTAAGCACCTCAAGTGCTTGAACATTCAAGTGCTTACAAATTTAATTTAATCACCTCAAGGGTAAGGGCTTTTATAGAGATATGAAGAGCTAATAGTTTGAGAAACACAGTCTTACACCTGGTTGGAAATGAGTACATTTAATGATCTTTTAATCATAAATTTCAATAGTATAATTAATAATTGAATATGTTGGGTTATTTTTAGTAGTCCTTCAAAACCAATAAATGAAATCTCATATTCATAACTTTCTAGCAAATTTCATGTTTATAACTTTCAAGTGATTAACAAACTTACTTGAAATTAGAAATTTACTTCACTATTATTTTTTCTATTTTATAGTATTAGGTTTAATTTACCATAAACAACCACCATATTGAAAAGCAGTTTCATATTCTGGCAAGCTTAATCTTAGCTACCCTAACGAACATATTCCACTAGGGTATTAGTGCCGCTCCAAAGGGCTTAGATTAATATGCCCCCACTTTTATAATTTAAAGGATTACTGTAATAGTATCAGAAAATGAAAATTAAATAACTGTTTAGATCTAGTATTAATGGTATTAATAATTTTGCTACAGTGTGTTGGCAGATGATATATAGGCTCCCTTTTGTTAAGCGGAATTATCAATGTGTTGGGTTGAATAGGGTCAGGGTTATACTAGCATAGCATAATATAGCCTAGCCACAATCAAGACTGATAACATATTTCATTTACAAACCTTAATTAGAGTGTATGTTAGGGTTTGTAAATTAATTATGTTTTTTTACATGATTTCAATAGTATTTACCAAAAACATTTAAAAAATACTTTGTGCTAAGGGATTTTACGAGATTCGTGGTCCTTTTTAAATTGTTAACTGTATTAAAGAATACATTTTATTTGATTAATTCAATATATTAATGTCGAATAATAACTTAACTAGCACAGCAGCAGAATAGCTGCTGGTGAACGCCGAAAGGTTGAGAAGATGAAATGATTGAAATCACAGCCATTTATTTTGTGTGACTACTAAGAATATTCCAGCCATATTTAATCATGTCCATAGAAAACTTATTAAGCACTAAACCCCTATTAAATCTGCCCATTATCAATAGGTGTACGCCTTTCCGCGTAAAAATAAATTATAATATTTTTAGAAAACATTTTACCTTTCAAAATCATATCCTTACTACACCAAGAGGCCTCTACAGTTGGAAAGTGCAAAATTAAGAGCTTTTTGTTGAATTTTCCCCATTCTTCCCCTCTCTCCATCCCTCTTTTTCTCTCTCCCTCCCCCCTATCACACTCTCTCTCCCTCACTCCATCACTCCATTTCTCTCCCACTTCCTCTCTCACCTACCCCTCCCTCTTCCCCTCTCTCCCTCTTCATCCATCCCTCCCTCTCCCACCACTCTATCTCCCTCGCCCTTCTCTCTCTATGGGCACATACAATAAACCTTAATCTATGACAATGCCAACATCTTATCTCCATGTCATATCTAAAACGATGTAAATGTCTACTCCATTAAGCTAGGCAATTACAACAACACTACTATAGTGACTTGAGAACAACTACTATAACCTAGAGGATTTGTGTGTCCCCATAAAATGCTAATTTTGATGGAGATGAAATGATTATGCATGTACCCTAATCATTTGAGACAAGATCATAAGTCCTAGAATTAATGATGGTGCCAAAATGCATTATCTCTCTTCGATCCAATAGGTCGGTTATGGCTATTTTCCAAGACACACTTTTGGGTGTTTGGAATATTAAAAAATGATATGCATCCATATAGAAGGTGAGTATCATTGTTGCATTTTGAAATTCCATCATATGGAAGAACATAATTTTTTTATTGTTTAAGATGTATTTCGTGATGACAATTCGTGTTTTTTTTGGCAAGATTCTTTATGAATATTTTAATTTGGTCCGAAAATTTTGATGGAAGGAATCCCGCTTTGATGATTTGTAAGCCAATGCCAATTTAGACTATCAAACAAGAATTTAATATGATTATTCCAAAGAATATTAATCTTATAAGATATTATGCATGACATTGAGAGTTTGGATTAGGATTTATCACACCAAAATATATATATATATATATATATATATATATATATATAGTAGCATTGAGAAAGAAGTTATATCATTATTTGAAAAAACTTAGAACTTCTTCAATGAGATGAGCTAAAGAGCAGCGAGTCCCTACCCATAGGGACACATTTTTTTATTGTTTAAGATTTATTTCGTGATGACAATCCTCGTGCTTTTTTGGCAAGATTATTTATGAATATTTTAATTTGGTCGGAGGATTTTGATGGAATGAATCTCACTTTGATGATTTGTAAGCCAATGCCAATTTATACTATCAAATAAAAATTTAATATTATTTTTCCAAAAAATATTAATCTTATAAGATATTATAAATGACATTGAGAGTTTGAATTAGGATTTATCACACCAAGATATATTGTTGTAGCATTGAGAAAGAAGTTATATCATGTATTATTTGAAAGAAAAAATTTAAAACTTATTCAACAAGATGAGCTACAAAGAAGCAATTCCCTACCCATATGGTACGCCTTTCATTGCTTGCTCTAGTGCTTAAAATATCTTAGATATATACATATAATAAAGGAATCATAACAAACTCCTTTCAAGGTGTAAGATGAGTGAAACACGTGGCTCAAACCTATATGGTGTAACAAGGCTAGAATCACTTATGTGTGATTTCTACATTTTCACAACCCTTTGTACATTTAGTCAAATATAATACATGCTACTAAAGATCTCATTGGGATCTTATATTAAGGTTGGCACCATACTTTTTATGTGAACGGTGTTAAATGTAGTTTTGAAGATCAAATCAAGAGAAAGGTTCAAGTTTGGGATTATGTATAAGAAATTTACAGATGGTGACTAAAGGAATAATCCAATTGGATAATGATTAGTTAGTGGATAACAAAGTATATAGGTAAGGTGCTTGGGTAGAAAACCAATTGAATCTAGAATTTTGCAAAACAATAAGACTTGTGCGAGCACTTGCAAAATTGACAAACCGTATTGAATGTGATTGATTATGGAGATGAAGGACATTGCAAAATTACAACTAAGATTGTTAATTTTTATGCAAGAAACAAAAAAAAATCACTAAAGCTTTACAGTCTTCAAACAATTATGGACAAAGAAAAAAGAGTACTGGATGAATATCAAATATTATCAATAGCATTGGTTGAGTATCAATTATTATCAATAGTGTTGGTTGAATATCAAATATTATCAATAGTAAGACTAGGAAATGCCATGAAAGAAAAAAACATACTTTGGATTAAGAAGGTTATAGTTCAGTTTTATATTGAATTAAATAATTTGCATGGAAATTGGCTTCATATATCTGAGTGTGCACTTTGTTGACAATGTTTTTAGTGGTTAAAGAAATCTTGTAAACTCCATGTATTATAGAGTGGCCTACTAAAAAATAACAAAATACAACTGTTGATAGATGTCGTCACCACCCTCATGGACAACCTCTCTCTTGACATAATATGGAAGTGACATCAATTTTGTATGCACATATCAATTCCACTTGATCACTCTCTTCATTATTGAAGGTTGTGCAAGATAATAAAATTGATGCTTTTGTCTAGTCTATGACATTGCAATTATACTTGGAAAAATTTGTTGGTCAATAACATTGCAATTATACATGGAAAAAATACAATATACTGTGCAACTTTAGACAATAACCTTTCTATCTATGTTTACATTATCTACCCCAAGATAGACTCAATAAATATAAAGGAGAAATACATATATGATGTGTATTCTTGGGATTTGAAGATTAACTGAAGGCACGTGGATCAAGCTAGAGTCCAATTTCCCTGTAAGACCGCCCACTTCCCCATGGCACAATGCATGGATTCCAAGTTTCAATTATTGTTGCATTGGATTTAGTGCACAACTTCCACATTCCAATCATTGCATTAGATGTGTTCCAACTATTGCATGCCTTAGTAGTAGCTATTGTAAATCCAAAGGTAAACTATGATGGCATTTTGTTTTGTCAACCCGTTCTGTCAATCAATGCAATTCTTATCTATAGGAAAAAGTGTAGTTCGATTGAGAGTTGTTGCTAATCTAGATTTCAAACTACTGCATTCGAATATTAAGTTGGATATTAAGTTGGATTTGTGATTGGATTTTGTAATGTCCCCCACCTCTTAGTGATGCAGGAGCATCGATCACTCACCAAGCGAGCCAACGAGTGGAGTAGAAAAGACAGCTGGATAGCGCCAGCATCAAATTTTGAAATACCTTGGGGATTGTTGCGCCGCTCTTTCATGAAGCCATTCATAAAGAAGCGCACTTGTATTGTATTGTAGATAGGAAGGCATTTATTAGTTTTAATGTTGTTAGATAGGGATTAATTGTAGATTTGATAGTTGTAGAATTCGAGAGGGAAAACGGAATATAGGCACCCTCCTTTGTATTATTGTATCATTCAGAATTATTGAGAACAGGAGCAAGAGAAGAGCAAGCAGAGACCTGGTGAAGAAACCCCATGTACAGATTGAATTAATAGAAAAGAACTTTTGATTCAATTTCATGACTGGTGTTGTATCTCTGTGTATGTTGCTTATGTGTTCCTGAATGTTCTGTTTCCTTTGTATGCATTTGCTTTTGAATATGCTATGCATGTGATTTCAGGATTTTAACTGAAGTCTGAGAGAGGAGAATGAGTTTCAATTGTTTCTCTGTCTGAGCCAGGAGATTCCTGCATAGAGTGCAGTCGAATTCATCCGCATAGAGTGCGTTGATGAGGCCAGATAGTTGAACTCTTATTCTCGATTTCCCAGAAGTTGAGTTGGGTTATTAGGGCAGTGCAGGAGAAGTGCAGGCGGATCTGAAGTCTCAGTAGTAAGTCTGAGAAAAGAAAGACAGGCTGCTGTTGCCAGGGGTGCACATAGACTGGACGAGTCCAACACTTGAGAGTTGTTGAGGTCGAGCGTGAGTAGTGTGCGCAAAAACTCTGAAGGAGTCAGAAAAATTAAGTTCCGGAGGAATAGCCCCTTTGTGATCCTTGAGAGAAGGACCAGGAGAAATCTCAAACTGGAACGGAGTGTTGGAGCAGGGAAATTCTCGAGGAGGAGAATTGACGACCAGGATTTGTCGAGCAGATTTGCGAAATCCCGCCGATCGTCTGATCCAAGAAAATTTGTGCGGAGGTTAACCATTAGGCACAAGGAGGGAACGGGCCATCGCACATCGGCATATCAGGGTTTGCGAGGGCAAGAGTTTCATGCTCATTGAAATTGCGATCCGCGATTTCTCAAATCAACGGGAGCCGTCGATCAGAGCCGGGACATGTGGCGCAAGATCCCGAGGAGTCGAAATTCGGGGTTCGGTAAGGTCTGTGACCTTGTGCATTTAGGAATCGCGAATTCCCGAATCGCGATTTTCCGATAGCGCAAGTGGGAGACAGGTGTCAGGGCGTTAAGCCACGTCCTGAGGCATTGACGGGTGGCATCGCGGTTCGGGGTTTGGGACTTGAGGGATCCTGTGAATTGTGATAATAGAAGCCGCAAATTCCCGATCGGCGATTTCTCGATCGAGGAAGGTGTGTGGAGTCCAAGCATCAATCTCGTGGACAGGTGTCACCGGAGAAGCAGTACATCGGAGTTCGGGGTTCGGGAAATTGCGAGGCGAGAAACACGTGATCACAGGAATTGCGAAATCGCGAATTCCGATTTCCCGATAAGCGAAGGGAAGATCGCAGAAGGAATTTACTGTGGGTAGTGAGAACTCCCGAGAGGAGTTGGAAGAGTCTTTGACTCTTCGGGCCAGAGTGGAAGAAGGTCCTGGTGAGAGCGGGTTGAACTGTGAGGGTTGCGAGCTCTCGCACCAAGTGGTATCAGAGCGGGGATATCTTTGCTTTCTGAAGCAGAGAAGGAGAAAAGAATTCACCATGCCGCCGAGAAGAGGTAGACAATCACCCAATCCAGAGAGGGAGAGGGAATTGTCCAGGGAAAGAGAAATGTCCAGGGAAAGAAGCAGTCATGGACAAAATGTAGAAATAGAGAGAGAAATACGAAATCTTCGTGCTAGAATGGAAGATATGGAAGTAGCGCAGAGGTGCACAACAAATACAGGAGATCTGAGTGACTCCGAAGGCGAAGTTGAAGCTGTACCACAAGGTGGAGTTGCAGCAGAAGATGCAGCAAATGAGTGATTAATCAAAGCTATCGCCAGGATGAGTGCGAAGGTGAGGATGGACATTCTAGCTTACGAGGGAAGCTTGGATGCAGAAGAGCTGCTGGACTGGATCCGAGCACTCGACACCTACTTCGATTACGAGGATATCGAATAGGACAAGAAGGTAAGACATGCTGTCACCAAGTTGAAGGGACATGCAGCCTTATGGTGGGACGAGCTGCAGGCAGACAGACGTTCCAAAGGCAAATAGAAGATCAAGAGCTGGGATAGGATGATCGCTAAGATGAAAGAGAAATTTATCCCTAGAGATTACCAGATCACACTGTTCAGGCGGATGCAGAACCTGAGGCAGAAGTTGATGACGGTGAAGGAGTACACCGAGGAATTCTACAGGCTCAGCATCAGAGCTGGTCATCGGGAGAGCGATGATGAGAAGGTGGCAAGATACTTGAATGGTCTGAGATATGACATTCAGGATGAGTTAAGCATGGCAGTTATCAGGACTGTTGAAGATGCTTACCAATTGGCTCTGAAAGCCAAAGAGAAGCTGAGCCACAAGCAGGGACAGCGAGGGCGAGGCAGAAGTCAGCCCAGAGGCAAGGCAATTGCCCAAGAAAGAACCCAGAAGCCCAAGGAGGAGTGGAAGAGACCTCAGGGTAAAATGGAGAGAGGTGGATCCTCACAGCGAGGACAACAATATGCTGAACCGAGGAGGAAACATATAGAGCAAGGAGGCGGTTATACTGATGCCAACGCTTTTCCTCGTACCAGAGGCAGAGGAAGAGGCCGAGGAGGAGTTATCACATGTTTTACATGTGGAAAAGACAGACACAAAGCCGTGGATTGTCTAGACAGGAAGATGGACAGAGGAGAAGCTCACATCACTGAGGCGCGGAGGCGTGATGATGAGGATGAAGACGCCGGAAGTGGGAAGTCACTGACGGTGCATAAAATTTTGTTAACACCCGAGAAGGAGGTGGAAGATACAGCTCAGAGAACCAGACTGTTCAGAACGACTTGCAAGATAAAGGGCTGGAAATGCAAGGTCATAGTGGACAGCGGAAGCACCGATAATCTCGTTTCAACCGAGATGGTGGAGAAATTAGAGCTGGAGACAACCAATCACCCGAGTCTATATAAAGTGTCATGGTTGCAGAAAGGACACCAGGTATGTGTTACGAAACAATGCTTGGTTGAATTTAAAATGGATGAATATAAGGATAAGATTTTGTGTGATGTCATTCCCATGGATGTCTGTCATGTATTATTGGGGAGACCATGGAAGTATGACAGAAATGTGGTTCATGACAGGAGGATGAACACATACACCTTGGAGAAGGATGGGAAAACACACACATTGCTTCCGATCAAAGATAAAGAAGTGAAGCCGGAAGTAAGCAGCACGATACTTCTTATGAGTGGGAAGGAACTTCTCACAGAGATGGAGAAAAATGAAGATCCACAATTTTTTGTGGTCAGGAAACCGAGAATTGTCCTGACAAGCACAAGAGTGGACAACTTGCCAGAGGAGATTCAGGAACTGTTGGGAGAGTTCGTTGATATCATCGTGGACGAACTACCTCGTTCGTTGCCACCGATGAGGAGTGTGAGTCACCATATAGACCTCATACCTGGAGCAAGTTTGCCGAATAAGGCAGCATACAGGTTGACACCTCAGGAAAATGGGGAGGTCAAAAGGCAGGTACAGGATCTGCTGGAGAAAGGACTGGTCCGGGAAAGTCTTAGTCCATGTGTTGTTCCAACAGTGCTAAGTCCGAAGAAGGATGGAGGCTGGAGAATGTGTACAGACTCCAGAGCGATAAATAAAATCACCATCAGGTACAGATTTCCACTGCCAAGAATGGATGATCTGATGGATTGCCTGAGTGGGGCAAATTATTTTTCGAAGATTGACCTCAAGAGCGGATATCACCAGATCCGGATGAGAGAAGGAGATGAATGGAAGACGACATTCAAGACAAATGAGGGTTTGTATGAATGGATGGTCATGCCGTTTGGTTTGACAAACACGTCGAGCACATTCATGAGACCGATGAATGAAGTCCTGCGGGAATTCATCGGAAAGTTTGTGGTCGTATACCTGGACGACATACTAATTTTCAGCAAGACCAAGGCTGAGCATTTGGAGCATTTGGCCATTGTGATGAGAAGACTACAACAGGAGAAGCTACTGATCAATTTGAAGAAGTGCTCGTTCATGCAGACATAACTCATTTATTTGGGTTTTGCAATTTCGGCTAATGAGTTGAAAATGGATCCTGAGAAGGTGGAAGTAATCAGGAATTGGCCATCACCCCGAAATATCTTCGAGGTGAGGAGCTTCCATGGACTGGCTAGTTTCTACAGGAAAT
>JZKD02S1699083.1:103358-117986 GCA_000966675.3 Picea glauca
AGCGTTGTTTAGGAAAGGAAGATGAAAGTTGGCTATGGAACAGAAGAATGAGTCACATACATTTTGATAACCTTTTCAAAGTCAACAAAAGAGACTCAGTCAGAGAAATGCCCCACATCACGAAACCAACCAACACTTTATGCAAGCATTGTCAGCAAGGAAAGAAAACAAAGACCAAGTTCAAATCAAAGGAATATTCAACGACAAGACCACTAGAAATTGTGCATATTGATCTAGTTGGACTAACTACAACAAAGGGTTTTAAAGGTGATAAATATTATGTGTTATTAGTTGATGATTATACAAGAATGATTGTAGTTTTCTTTCTCAACAATAAGTGAGAAGCTTTTGAAAACTTCAAGATCTACAAGGAAATGGTTGAAAATGAAATGGATTAAAAACTCAAATGCTTGAGATCTGATAATGGAGGAGATTTCAATTCAAAGGAATTTATGGAGTACTAGAGCAGTCATGGAATAAAAAGACAATTCTTAGTTGCTAGGACACCTCAACAAAATGGAGTTGTTGAAAGAAAGAACAGAACAATACCGGAAATGTCTCGAACAATGTTAATGGATTCCAAATTGACAGATATTTTTTGGACATAGACAATGCATACAACGGTTCGCATTCAAAATAGAGGAATGCTCAGAAACAACACTAAAAAAACTCCCTACGAGCTATGGAAAGGAAGACCAACAAATGTGAATCACTTCAGAGTTTTTGGAAGCAAATGCTACATCAAAAGAGAAGATGGAAGAATGAGAAAGTTTGACTCTCGTGTGGAGAAAGGAGTACTTTTTAGTTACTAAAGTACAAGGAAAGCATACAAGTGTTACAACCTGAGATTGAACAAAGTTGTGGAAAGTATCAACGTAACAATTGATGAAACAGGAAGACAAGAATTAAAGGAAGAAGAAAATGAATCAATGGAACAACTTTATGAAGAAGAAATAGAAGATGAAAAAGAAGGGGAAGATGAAGAGGATCTGACAGAAGCAGAAGAGCAAGTTCAACAAATGCCTTCAAAGACACCTAGCAGACGAGTACAGAAGAATCATCCTTCATATCAGATTATCGAAAACAAAGATCCAGGGGTTGAGACTAGAAGAAGAATGTCTTCATTAGAACAAATGAACCTAGCACTCTCATCTACGATTGAACCAACCTGTTTTGAAGAGGCCAACAAGGATGAATTTTGGAATAAGGCCATGGATGAAGAATTGGATCAAATAGAGAAGAATGAAACTTGGGAATTGGTTCCAAAACCAAAGGATAAGAATGTGATCAACACAAAGTGGGTATACAGAAATAAATTGAATGAATATGGACAGGTTACAAGGAACAAAGCTAGATTGGTATGTAAAGGATATGCACAGGTTGAAGAAATCGACTTTGAAGAGACATTTTCCCCAGTTTCCAGAATAAAAGCAATCCAATTGCTTTTAGCTTATGCATTGTCCAAAAATATTAGAGTGTATCATATGGATGTAAAATCAACTTTTCTGGATGGGGAACTTGAAGAAGAAGTCTACATTGAACAACCAAAAGGATTTCAATTGTCAGAGAACGTAGATTACGTGTGTAAATTAAAGAAGGCCTTGTATGGTCGAAAACAGGCTCCTAGAGCATGGTACTCTAGATTGGATAAATATCCATAGTAGGCAAGGTTCAGAAAAGGAAGTGCAGAGATCAACCTCTACATCAAGGTAAGTCAAGATAGTATTTTATTAATTGAAGTTTATGTTGATGATATTATTTTTGGTAGTGATCATGACAGGTTAAGACAGAAATTTGCAAAGGATATGCAGAATGAATTTGAAATGTCATTACTTGGAGAACTATCCTTCTTTTTGGGACTTCAGATACGTCAAAGAAACCAAGGAATTTTTATTTTTTAAACGAAGTATATCAGAGAAATGATAAAGAGGTTCGGAATGGAATATTGCAAACCAGTTATCACTCCCATGCAAACTAGTTGCAAGTTGAGCAAAGATGACGATTCAAGGTCTACAGGTCAGAGGCAATACAGGTCAATAATTGATATCCTACTATATGTGACAACATCCAGACCAAATGTAATGTAGGCAGTTGGATAGGTGGCATGATTTCAAGCATCACCAAAGGAATCACATGTATTAGCAGTGAAGAGGATTTTCTGATATCTCAAAGGAACACAAGAGTTTGGATTATGGTATCCAAAAGGAAAGGATTTATCACTTATTGCCTACGCAGATGGAGATTGGGCAGGTTGTATTGATGACTGACGAAGCACCATTGGAGCATCATTCTACTTGGGTGAGTGTTTAGTATCATGGCTAAGTAAGAAACAATCATCAATATCTTTATCTACAACTGAGGTAGAGTATATTGCAGCAAAAACATGTTGTACATCGATTCTTTGGATGAAACAAACTCTAATAGATATACAAGTTGAGTATGATGAGCCCATTCCAATCTATTGTGATAATACAAGTACCATCAATATCTCAAAGAACCTAGTGATGCACTCCAAGACAAAGCACATTCCAATCAAGTATCACTTTCTACAGGAACGGGTTGTAGAAAAGAACATCAGATTTGAGTATGTGGGCACAAAAGAACAAGTGGAAGACATATTTACAAAACCACTTCCACGGTAAGCCTTTGAGTATCTTTGCCAGAGACTCAGAATTATTTCTACTCCAAAACGAACGCTTTTGAATGCTTATATTATATGTCTTATATGTACACGAGGAAACACAACAAAGAGGACAATTTAGTTAGGGGGAGTAGCCCCAGATGGAAAGATACATTTTCCATTGATGACAAAGGGGGGGAGATTTATCATATGTAGAGGATAGAGGCATGATTCCAGGGGGAGCAAAGGTCACAGAGATGCAGAGGACAGAGGCATGGTTCCAGGGAGAGAATGAATAATATGACTTCAATATTGCATGAAATGATTTTAGTATTGCATCAGAATGTTTCCATCAATGCCAAAGGGAGATATTGTTTATTAAGGTTGGTTTTCATTGATGTCAACCCTTGAAGAAAGTCTGGTAGAAAATTCTGGTAGCACAAAGGTTTGGGTAATGGACCCAAGTTTGTTTGATGTAAAGATGACTCATTATTGTCTTGTCATGGTTGATAAGAAGTACAAATGGATGAATTCCAAAGTGGTCCCCTTATGGTGAAAGTTGTCACGGGAATATGCTTTGTGGATTGAATTATCCTAGAAGTATGGTTAGAGAACCCATGCTTAATTATGGAATAATGAGATGAAGGTTAGTGAATTTGTCAGTGAAACTATCTTAGATGGATAGTGTTTTTCATGTCATTTCCGGTGGTATGTGTAACATCACATAACTCCTCACGGTGAGAGGGTTATGGCCATGTGAAGTTGGAGGACCCTCATGAGTCATCTAGAAGCCTCAAAAAGTCAAAGTGTTTGTAAAAGAAATTGTTTAAATAGTAAAGTTAATGGATAACTCCCTAAAATAAGGAAAGAGGGATGATACATGAAAGTATAAATAAGAGGAAAGGCTCTCTCATTTTAATCACACGTGAATATCATTGAATTTCTATTTTTGTGAAAGGTTATTTGGGAAGGTATTATTGATAGAGAAAAATTGCAGCAGAAAAAGTGCGGTAGGAAAAGTACGGAAGAAAAAGTGCGGTAGGAAAAATGCGGTAGAAAAATCACGACAGAAAAATCACAGCAGAAAAAGCGCGACAAAAAAATCACGGCGGAAAAATCCCAGCAGTAACATGGTTGGGGTCTATTTATGAGAGATATGGCACATCTTGTTTGAGGTATGTTTTGTGAGCTAGGTTTTATCTATTGAGATGGTATTGGATGTTCAATATTGTTGCATATATTAGATCCATTGAGAGATATAGTTAGTATTTGGTATATGGGTATTGTTCTTTCGGTTGTGATGTGTTGTTGAAGTTGTTGGTTTAGCTTGAGGCTACATAACAGTGAAGTTGTGGCACATGGTTTGATGTAAGGGTTTATGTTATTTGGTTTATGGATAGAGTGATGAATTTTTTATGGTTATATTGGTGTATGTCTTTGGTATATTGTTCAGGTACATGTTGGGTACATGGTTGAGACAAGTAGTTGATGAGTTGGCACATACATGAGGTGTGTAGTTGATGATGTTGGTACATCTTGATGAGTCATAGTTGATGTACAGTTGATGCATGGTAAATGTTGGTTCAGGTTATTGGTACAAGTTGTTTGGTGTAGGTTGATTGGTACAGGTTGTTACAGGTTGAAAGTGACAGGTTGACAGTGGTAGTGGTTGATTCAGTGACAGTGACAAGTTGTCTAAATTTGGCATTTATATTTTAGGGCAGTTGGAAAAGGCAAGAAAAGGTGGTTGTAGCCACCTTCCGATTGTAGTCGGAGAACATATGGGGTTGTAGCCTCCTTCTGGTTGTAGCTAGAGAATTGGGGAGTTGGAGCTTCCCTTAGGTAGTATCCTGAAAAACTAGGGGATTGGAGTCTCCTTCCAGTTGCAGCTGGAAAACAAAGGAAGTTGGTGCTTCCAATGAATGTAATTCTTCAAGACATATAAGAAAAAACATTCTCTGGTTTTCTCTCTCTTTGGGTTTCCATGTAAAAACATTGTTGTACTATGTATGTGTGTGATTTCTCATTTGTTTATTGTTTATTTACTCTATATCTATTGGATGATAATGCTACATTGATATAACACTTGCATTTTTGGTGAAAAATGATTAAATCGCTCTATTACTGATTCACCCTCCCTCTCAGTAATCCAACATACTCTACAACAAAACCATTGGAGATTATGCACATTGATCTATGTGGACCAATGAGAACAAAAGGATTGAATGGAGAACAATATTTTATGCTACTTATTGATGATTTTACAAGAATGACCACAGTAAACTTTCTCAAGAAAAAGTCGGAGGAATTTTAATGTTTCAATATATTCAAAGAGATGGTTGAAAATGAGATTGATTTTAAAATCAAGTACTTGAGATCAGACAGTGGAGATGATTTCACATCAAAATAATTCATGGAATTTTGTGAAGATCATGGAATAAAAAGATAGTTCTTAGCAGCTAGGACACCTCAGCAAAATGTAGTTGAAAGTAAGAACAAAATTGTAATGGAAATGGCCAGGACCATGTTGAAAGATTCCAAATTGGGTAATGTATTTTGGGTACAAGCAATACACACAGTTGTTCATATCTTGAATAGAGAAATGATCAAAAGTAATAGTGAAAAAACTCCATATGAGCTATGGAAGGGAAGACCAACAAACGTCAAGAATTTTAGAGTATTTGGAAGAAACTGCTACATAAAAGAGAAGACGATCGGGTTCAAAAATTTGATTCTTGAGTTGATAAAGGCATATTGGTTGGATACTCAAGAAAAATCAATGCATACAAATGTTACAACCTAAGAATCAACAAGATAGTGGAAAGCATCAATGTAAAGATTGATTAAACAAATGTGTTGAAGACCGGGAAAGAGAGAGGAAATTCAAAAGAATGGGAAATGGAAGAAGAAATAAAAGAAGAAGAGATAGAAGAAGAACAAGAAAACAAAGAGAAGCAACCATAAGAAGAAAAAGAAGAAAATTACCATCAATACTTTCTTATGCCCTCTAGGACACCCAACCACCGGGTTCATAAGAATCATCCACTAGAACAAATTATTGGAGATATAAATGTAGGAATAGAAACTAGAGGACTTAAACATGTACGTACACCAGAACAAAGAAACCTTGCACTACTATCCACAGTTGAACCCATCAGCTTTGAGGAAGCCAGTAATGATGAACATTGGATCAAGGCCATGGAAGAAGACATGAATCAAATAGAGAAGAACAAGACATGGGAACTAGTTCCAAGACTTAAGGGAAAAAATGTGATTGGTACAAAATGGGTGTTCAGAAACAAACTGAATGAAGATAGACATGTAACGAGAAACAAGTAAAGATTAGTATGCAAAGTATATGCTCAAGTTGAGGGAGTATATTTTGAAGAAACATTTTCTCATGTTGCCAAAATGGAAGCAATCAAAATGAACTTGGCCTATGCATGTTCCAAAAGAATCAAAGTATATCAGATTGATGTAAAATTAGGATTTTTGAATGGTGAACTAGAAGAACAAGTCTACATCAAAAAAACAGAAGGGTTTTTGCTATCAGAAATTGAAGAAAGCTCTATATGGACTCAAGCAAGCCCCTAGATCTTGGTATTCAAGATTGGAAAAGTATTTACAACAATAAGGATTCATAAAGGGTAATGCATATAACAATCTGTACATAAAGGTTGACAGGGACATCATACTTATCATTGAAGTGCATGTGGATGACATTATTTTTGGAAGTGATGATGACGAGATGAGTAAGAAGTCCTCTCAATATATGCATAATGAATTTGAAATGTCACTACTTAGTTAATTGAATTTATTTTTGGGACTTCATATATCTCATCTGGCTGAAGGTATTTTCATATCCAAAACCAAGTACATAAAAGAAATGTTGAATATGTTCAGAATGGAAGATTGCAAACCCGTAAGTACTCCTATGGTGATTGGTTGCAAGTTGAGTAAAGATGATGAATCTAAGGAAGAAAATCAGAGACTATATATAACAATGATTGGAATCCTACTCTATGTGACAACCTCAAGACCAAATCTAATGCAAGCAGTTGGACAAGTTGCAAGATTTCAAGTAGCACTGAAGGAAACTCATGTGCTCACAGTAAAAATAATCTTCAAATACATTAAAGGAAAAATGGATTTTGGATAGTGGCATCCAAAAAGGAATCAGTTGATTATGGTTGCCTAGGTAGATGCATATTGGGCATGAAGCATTGATGATAGAATAAGTACTAGTGGAGCAACCTTCTATTTGGATGATTTCCTTGTATCTTGCTTGAGCAATAAGTAGTCCTCAGTATCATTGTCTACAACAGAAGAAAAATATATTATAGAAAAAACATGTTGTACTCAGGTTCTCTAGATGAAACAAACCCTACAAGATATACAAGTGAAACATGACGAGCCTATTTTGATATTCTATGACAATACCAGTGTTATAAGTATCTCTAAAAATTCAATGATGCATTCCAAGACCAAACGTATTCCAATCAAGTTTCAATTTTTTGGGAACAAGTTACACAAAATAATATCAAGTTGGATTACATTGGGACAAATGAACATATTTCATATATCTTCACCAAACCTATCTCAAGAGAGACATTTGAGTATCTTCGACAAAAACTTGTAGTATTTTTCAATCCACAATGATCTATACAGAACTCTGCAAGAATACAAGGAAAGAGAAACCATTAGCAAGAGTTAAAATGTGAAGATAACCTTGATATGAATGATTTTTATATGTCAATGGTTTACATCATCAGGAATCACCAATGGACAAAACGCACTGGAGAAGAGAAAGAACAAAAGAAAGATAGAAAGATCATAAGCATGAAGACTGGGAAAGAGATTATTAGAATAAGGTGTATTTTCAGGGGGGGTTACCCTTTGCCATTGATTTCAAAGGGAGATATCAAGAACAAGCACATGAAGACAGGGGGAGAAATGATCACAGGGGGAGCATGAATGTTGACATAAATGCCAAAGGGGGATATTGTTGATAAATTGGTTGTCATTGATGTCAACTATATAAGAAGTACATAATCCTATAGAAGTAATGGGTATATTTGAAGAGGTTTCCAAAGTGGTCCCCTTATGGCGTAACTTTAAGCATGGCCTTTAGATGAATATGATTTGAAGAAATCTACAAGAATCCCATAGATGTGGTCATGAAGTATGGAGTTTGTTTGAGGAAAAAGTGGATGAAGAACATGACACATGCATGTAAAACCCTCATGTATGGATTTTCCTCATCATATTGTTTCCAGCAATAGGTGGTACGCCATGTGGTTCCTCATGGTTAAGGAGATATTCCCTCTTGAATATGGAAGCCCCAAAGTATGGTCAAGAAGACCCAAATATAAGGATAAGAAGTTACAAGTCATCCCCAAAATTAATTAAAGGAGAAAAGTTGTTGTAAATCAATTATTACAGGTTGTCCCTAAAGATAGGAAAGGGAGGTACTTGAAAAACTATAAATACACATCAAAGGGCCTCTCATTTCAATCATCCATTCAAGAAAGTGTGTGATCTCTTAAGTGAATTTGAGGCAGTGTAATATGAGGTAGTGAAGGAGTTCAAAGGAGAAGTTTCAGAGCTAGATGTATGAAGGGCTTATGAAAACCCTAATTGAGTAGACCCCCATGGGTCAAGTGCAAGGTGTCCTGCGAGGCCCCATTGGTTGTCTTGGTAGTGTCACAGGAGGCACCTCTAGTTGCCTAGTTTTCCAGAAAGGCTAAAGTAAAGTCTAATGAAGAAGCTATCCTTTGGTTGAAGAAGTTGAGGAACTTTTGTAGGTCTGTGATCACATACACCATGTTGTTACATGACTAAAGGTATGCTTTCAATGTGTTATTTCTTGATGGTTATGGTATATTATGAAGGCATATCTGGGATGGTTTGGCACATGCTTAAGTCATGCTTTGTCACATGGTTTGAGGTGTATCTTGGACTTTTTGGGCATATGATTTGAGGTACATTTCTGGTATGTGGTTTATGGTTTATTATGGATGGTATGGTACTTGTTTGAGACACATTTTTACATATGGTTTGAAGCATATGTTGGTGATGTTGGGCATATGTATGAGGGATTCTCTTAGTTCTCTTGGAATATGATTGAGTAGATCTGGTTTGTTGATGATGATATATCAATATTAGTGACATAGAAAGTGATAGTGACAGTGACAGTAACAGTTACAGTGACAGGTTGAGTCTAAATTTATATTTCAAGAAGGAAGGGGTAAAGATAGGGGGTTTTAGCCTCCTTTCGGTTGGAGCCATAGAATAAAGGGACTTGGAGCTTCCTTCAGGTTGGAACCTATAAATCAAGGGGTTGTAGCCTCCTTTTTGTTGAGGCTGGAGAATTCAGGGAGTTTTAGCTTCCTTCAAGTTGGAGCCTTGTTGAACAAAAATTGGTCATCTATATTTTTCCGCTCCTAGAATAACAAAAAATAATATCAAAAGAAGAAAAAAATTGGACGATTAAGATTTCATTGCATAGCCCCCAGTCTCATCTTTTTCAAGCATTTTTCGAAATCAAAATATGAGTTCATATGATCAAGATATCCAAGTTTGTGTTTAAGTGAAAAATGGTGTCTCTTCCATGTGGAATAAAGCTAATTTCTCGAAAATTTAGCTAAATTTTCGAGCCCAAAACCAATAATTTTCTTCAATTTTTAGGCCCAAGAACCATCCTTTTCTTCTATTTCATGGGCCCAATACCCTTTTTTTCTACTTATTATACTCTCAAGGGATATTTTTTCTTCTTATTATACTCTTCAAAATTTATCCCTTATCCCTCCACTGCTGCAAGTTCACGGGAGCTATAAATGTGTTAAACCTGCGCAAAATAGATCTAGCTAGAAAATAACACACACATTTGCAGAGAGAAATTGAGAAAGAAAAAGCAAGAGAGAAAGATTGGAAGAATTCTCATTAACCAAATGAATAATGAATAATTTACACATGATATACTTTGTATAATTCAACCAGTGCACACTGGAGGAGAAGCCAATGTGCCATAGTGGTGGTATAGAGTGATCTAGACACACACTAGCAGTTACAGGAGTAAACTACCACCTAGTCTAGTCTCTCAAGTAGTTACAGGAGTGAACTGCCACCTAGTTGAGTTAACTAGTCTACCAATCTCCAGTTAACTAGATGAAACCGAGTGAAGTGAAGAGGAGATTAGGGAATCATGGGTAATGCATTAGTCTGGTGATGATCCCAAGGACAATGCACATTAGCTGGTGATGATCCCAATGTTGCATGGTGACAATACCAATGTAGCATCTAGACTCCACTCAACTAATCAAATTGAAGTGAAAACTGAAGAGAATATTATCCCTAGAGGAATATTCTTCTTAAAATATAGGATATTGAATAATGACTAATAAACAAGGAAAACCCTTAGGAAAAAGAAATCCTAGGTGTGTGTGAAGTAACTCCAACACCCCCCCTGAAAATCACTATGGTGAAAATAAAGAATGGATCCCGACAACGAGGCCATGTTAGGTACCTAGATACAAAAGATACATTGAAATAAAGTGAGGAAAGAGGGAAAGCCTCATGAGAAAACCCCCCCTCAAGGTACAATTTATGTAAAAAGAAGAACTGATAATTGCTAGGCAATTGTGTCCTTCACTCCAAGACGACTTTGCAGAGAATGGAACTTCAGCTCAGTGAAGGTCTTGGTGAAGATGTCTACAATCTATTCTACTGAAGGACAAAACTGCAAGCTGATGATCCCCTCATGTACTAAGTCCTGGATGCAGTGCATGTGGATATCGATGTTCTTCGTCCGCTGCCTCTGAAATGGATCTCTGCAGAACTTCAGAGCGCTCTGGTTGTCACACCAAATGACGATTGATGGATGAAACTAAATTCCCAACTCAATGAGAAAATGTTGTAGCCACATAGCATGAATGGTTATGTTAACTACCCCTCCATACTCTTCCTAAGCTAAAGATAGAGAGATAGCATCCTGCTTCTTTCTCAACCAACAGATAGGCTTGGAACCAATATTAAGTGAGTAACTAGATGTGCACTTGCGATGAGTGCTATCATCAGCCCAGTCAGAATCAGTGAACCTGATGAGGCCCAATGTAGAGTCTGCTACATAATGAATCCCAAAGGTGATGGCCCCCTATACGTATTTAAGGATACATTTTGTAGCCTTCCAATGTAGCTCATGCGGCTCCTGCATGAACCTTGAAATTGTGCCAAATGGATAGGAGAGGTCTGGTGTGGAGTGTGTGAGATATAACAAGATCCCCACTAGATGTTTGTACAGTGTGTTTTCAACCACTGGAGTGTCCACGCCATCCTCAGGTTTGACTCCTGATAGGAAAGGAGTTGGAGCATACTTGCAGTCTGTCATGTGAAATCTCTCAAGGTGATCTCGTGCATACTTGGCCTGAGACAGTTTGATTCCTGATGCATTCTGACTGATCTCGAGTGCAAAGAAGAAGTGTAGCAGATCCATGTCTGTCATTAAGAACCTATCATGTAGAATCCTCTTGACTGCAACAAACGTTGAATTCTAGAAACCGGTGATCAACAAATCATCAAAATAAACAACTAAGAGTAGAAGTGAATCAGTCATCCTGAGCATGTAAACATTCAGGTCTGATTTAAAATGTGCAAAGTTCTGTGACAACAGGTAGGATTCCATCTTGGCATACCATGCCCTCAGAGCCTGCTTGAGGCCATAAAGAGACTTATTTAGTCAACAGACCAAAGATGAATCCTGCATAAATCCCTGGGGATTCTCCATATAGATCTCCTTAGAGAGATCACCGTGAAGAAATAAATTCTTCACATCCATCTGATGGACTTCCCAGCCCTTGGTTGTGACAATGGAAAGTGTCAAATGTATGGAATCCATCTTCGCTACTGGAGTGAAGGTCTCATCATAGTCAATGCCATGCACCTGCTGAAGTCCTTTGGAAACAATCCTAGCTTTGTATCTGTTAATCTTTCCATACGTTGCACTCTTGGTCCTGTAGATCCATCTTTACCTGAAATTTTTCCTTCCAAAAGGAATGGGAACTAGATCCCAAGTCTGGTTCTCAAGGACAGAGTTGTACTCCTCCTGCATGGAAGATTCCCAAAAGGGATTTCCAACAACCTCGCCATAAGACTGTGGATATAAATACTAAACCAAGAAAAGATGCATGGGTGGCAATGGTTCAGTGGCAGTGAGTGCAAGAGGAGGCTCCTAGAAATCATATCGAGTCCCCCTAGTATCGTCTAGATCACCAATAAGATCCCCTACATCCTGAAGAGTAGTTTGGGCTCACTTCGACCTCTTCTCTGGCTCTACATCTACATCTGGATGCACTGAATCTACATCTTACTATATTATCTCTATATCTGGATCATTTGAATCCTTCGAATCAGAACTCTCCTCTGAAGAAGATTCAGCATGTGCATGCTCATCATCTCTGACAGGTGGAAGAATAAAGGTGTCTCCATGCAACTGTTGAGGTACATGCAAGACACTTTCCTCGAATTGGAAACTATGCTCAATGATAAGCTGGTTCGAGGAAAGATAAATGAGTTCGTATCCCTTCAAATCGTCGGGGTATCCAACAAAAATACACTCAGTTCTTTGTGGATCAAGTTCCTTCCTCTTTTCAGAGGGAATTTGAGCCCATGCACGTGAATCAGAAATACGAAAGTGGGACACTTTCGGTTTGAGGCCACTCCAAGCCTCGTAGGGGGTCTTATCCTTGAAAAATCTATGGGGAGATATGTTTTGGATGTAGATGGAGATAAGATTCACATGGCACTTAGTTACAAGTGTATTCCCAACCAATAAGATTATTACACATGGAAACATATTAGTGTTGACACATAACACTTGACCATTGGAGAGATGTATTCCCAATTAATAATGTTCTTACACATGGTAGCGTATTAGTGTTGACACATAGCACGTAACAATTGGAGACATGTGGCAGCTCAACATTGGAGACACATGGCAGTATACAACTTGTGACACATGGAAAATTCTTAATGGAAGATTGTTTACCTATCATGCTATGACACATGGAGACACATGAATGGATGACTCATCAGTGATTGGGCAAGGGATGGAATATGACTAGTCTAATAAAATATTAAATATTTAATTAATCTTCTAAGGGGTTGGTCAATTAAGCTCCATAATCTTCTTTTCAATATTTCTTACTAAGTTTATGAAACACTTATTAGTATATACTATTAAAACTAAAATAATCCCATGCATGTGGGATAAAATTTAATGACCAAAAAGTCGAATTTATAAGAGGGAAAAAACGAAATTCGATCCAAGGGCCAAGATTTCCTCATCAAACTTGATCGGCAGTGGTTGAGCCACGATCTTTCAGAGGCCATAACTTGAGCTCTGGGCGACGAAATCACACAAATTTTATACCGTTGGAAAGGTATTTAGATGAATACTATGTTGGAACATGTTTAAAATTTTTAAAGTGGCTACATGTTTCTTATAAATTAAAATAACAATCAACTTGTTTTCTAATGAGCTTATTTGACAACTCAACTGCACGAGCTCATATCTTGAGCTCCGAGAGTCATATTTGGATAAAATTTATATAGTTGTAAATATAAGAAGATGAAGATCACATCTGAAGTGATTTACATGGATGGAAATTTGATTATCCTATCCAGAAAATTATAACACAGTCCCATTTTTTTAAAATGGAAATAATTAATTTTTTGAAAATAAAATTTTATATGAAAAATTTTATTAAAAAAGGAAAGGGACCCATTTGAAAGATGTTGATATTAATTATGTAAGTTTATTAATGAATATTTATTGAGGAATTAATTAAAGTGAATTTTTCAAGAAGAGAATTGTATGGGAAATTCAAGAAGTGAAAAGACATAGCTACTCAAGTAGTTAGAAAAATTGATTTTTAAAGAGAAGAAAGACATCATCAAGGGTTCCATAATTGAATTATCAAAGGGGAAATGGAAAGGGAAGAATATAAAAAGAATAAGGTATAAACATCATATGCAGCGAAGCATCTGATCAATGAAGAAAAATCTCTATCTTCTCCACTATTTTTCTTCTTCTACACCATTTCTCATAGCTTTGTGCTTGAATCTGTTAATTGGGCACAATGATGAGTTCTTGAGTGTTCTTCTTGTATTCTTCAAAATATTTTTCTTTATATGATCATGGAATATTTACAACCATATATATGACTTTCAAATATTTGTTAATGAAGAACATATTTCATGAATAAAACTCCACAAAGAATCACTTCGGGGTTAATTTTGATTGTATCTTGTAAATTTGAGTCTTGAGTCTGAGATATTTGAAATTGACCTATAAAATTCTCTTATTATCTTAAAAGTAATACTCTTTTAAAATTCTTTGAGATGATCAAATTATTCTCTCCTGTTTCTTCTGAATAAGATATGGAAGTTTTTGTATGTGATTAAGAAGATTGTATATTTGATGTTGAGCACAAAAACATCATGATATTGAATCCTTCATTCAATCTTTTCTATTGTTAAAAACAACTTGTTGTGCATGAAGATCAGATCAGAATATTTAAGAACCATTTTATTGAATAAATTCAATAAATAAAGATCTAGGGTTTGTTGCCTTATCATTTTCCTTAATCCTGGAAGATATCACAAACATATATTTTATCCAAAGAGGAGTACCACCTCTATAAAAACATAGGGGGATTCATATACTCATGAGGTTTTCATTTCAGTATTAACATATTCAAACATCAACAAGCCTGTAAACGGGGGGTTGGAGCCTCCTTCTAGTTGGTGATAGAGAACTTGGAAGTTGGTGCTTCCTATGAATGTAATATTTTGAAATATAAGAAATAATTCCATGGTTTTCTCCCATTTGGGTTTCCACGTAAATATCTCTTATGCACTGTGTATGATGTGATATATTATCAACCGGTATTGTTTATGGTTATATGTTCATGAAATGTTAAATGGAGTCATAAGTGATAAACTGTTGATGA
>JZKD02S1699083.1:118077-131405 GCA_000966675.3 Picea glauca
AGAAAATACTTACTACCCCAACCAGGGTCTGGTGTTTATAAATTGTTTTCAATTTTAATATTGATATTTACAATAATATGTTGCAAACAATCCTTGAATGTTTATAATTCCCTTGTTATACAATATTGTAGGGTGTATATGGGGAAAATGTCATCTAAACAAGAAAATATCACCATTTTTTAAATGCACTTCCAATCATCAACCAAAGGTTCTAGGTGTAAGTTTTAAACCTCTTATCAAGAAAACCAACAAATATTAGAGCTACACCTCTATATTCTTCATTGTATTGACTTGACTATACATAATACAATCTTTTAGGTATTCAAAAAAATAAAAAACCCTAATCCTTCGCCATTGAAGTATGCATTTATGATCCAAATAAATTATTTTCAGTGAACTTTAGAATTTTGTTCAAACACATGCAATGTAGCATGAATTCAACTAATTGTTGTTGAGATTTTAACTTTCTAGGGTGTTAGGATTATATAGTTTATACTACAATTAGGGAGGATGTTAACTGTTAATTTGATAAGCAGAGACAAATACGAGGAAAAGCATTGGAAAACTTATGGGCCATGACTCACCCTTCTCATTATTAAATATATTTTCTACAATAGAGATTTAGCAACCCTAGAGGTTTGATACAATCAAAACTAACAACTGGTTAACAAATTTCCATAAATAGATAAATACCAAATCAACTAATCACCCAACTAACAAATCTATGCATACTCGGTCAACATGAGAGCTATATTTTTTAACACACCCCCTTAATCTAAATTATTAGATTATCCAACACTGATTATGCCTAAGTGTTGTCTCTAAAACTCAAAACCAATTATTCTCAATGGTTTGGTGAATATATCTCTAATTGATCTCTAGATCCATAAAATTGAAGAGAAATGTCACCATTTTTTACAAGCTCGCGTATGAAGTGATGGTGAGTGTCAATGTGTTTTCTTTTTCGGTGAAAGATATGGTTTTTGGACAATGCAATTGTTGAACTGTTGTGACAGAAAATATAAGTTATCTCCTTCTCTATATGTGCAATATACTTCAAGATTCTTATTATACATACTGCATGGCATGATGTTGTAGTAGCTGTTACATATTCTACTTCTGTAGATTATATTGAAACAATGGGTTGCTTTTTAGAAATCCATGAGATCAAATTTGTGCCTAAATGAAAATAATATAATAAGGTGCTTTGCCTATCATCAATGCTACTTGCAATGTCACTGTATGTGTATCCTGTAAGTATTTTTTCTTCAGAATTTGTGTACCATAATCCATAATCAATTGTACCTGCAATATACCTTAGAATTCGTTTTCCAACTTTCTAGTGAGAGTCCTTGGGACACTCCATATATTTGTAAATGAAACTAACTTCATACATAAAATCAGGTCTAGTTGTAGTAAGGTACATGAGGCTTCCTACAAGCCTCTTATACATTGTTGAATCAATTTCCAGTCCATCATCCTAATTGCTCAATTTTGATCCTGATGCAATAGGTGTTTCTATTGGTTTTCATTTGTCCATTGTGAACCTCTTTAACACATATGTAGCATAATTTTTTTGACATATGAAAATTCCTTGAGTGTATTGTGTAAATTCAATTCCAAAAAATTAATTCATGAGACCAAGGTATGTGATCTCAAACTCTCTTTTCATGGCATCTTTGAAATCATCTAACATTGGATTACCGATATATATCATATCATCAACATAAATACAAACTATAATAATTTTACCTTGTTGATCTTATTTGGTATAAAGAGTGGGCTCATTATTTCTCCTACTAAACCCATTGTTGATCAAATAAGATTCAATTCAATTGTACCAAGCTCTTAGAGATTGCTTCAATCCATACAAGGATTCCTTCAACTTCTACAATTTGTACTCTTGTCTTTTTATTTCAAATATTGGTGGTTGATATACCTACACCCCTTCTTCTAAATTTCCATTCAAAAAGGATGACTTCACATTCATTTGGTAAACCGACCATTTCTTATGGGTTGCAATGGCTATCACAAATCCAATAGTATCCAACCTTTCTACTGGAGAAAAGGTCTCACCATAGTCAATACCAGGTTGCTGAGAAAACCCTTTGGGAACTGGCCTTGCATTATGTTTCTCTACCTTTCCTTTCTCATTTAGTTTTGTCTTGTAAACCCAGTTAACATCAATGTTGGTTTTATCTATTTGGATATCAACAAGATCCCATGTCTCATTCCTTTCAATAGCTTCAATCTCTTCATTCGTGGAATGTACACAATGTTCTTCTTTCATTGCCTCTTCAAAATAAGTAGGTTGATAGGATAATGAGGAAAAGTGAGCTTGTTGATCCATGTCATCCAACTTCTCATGGATTTCCCTGAAGCTAATTGTTTTATGATTTCTTACATAACCTATTGACTCAATGCTAGAAGAAGAACTATTTTCAGTCTTTTCTTCTTGTATTTGCACCTGTAACCTTGGAAGTCTTGGTGGAGGTACTTGTTTTCCTAAGATTTCCACTTATTCATCTATTTGGAGTAATGGATTTAAGTTTTCCATTGTTTCATTTTCTTGGTCATTCCAAGATTTGTCCTCCAATAATTTTACATCTCTTCTCACCACAAGTTTCTTTGCAATTGGATTATATAATCTATAGGCTTTGGACTATTCATTGTACCCAATGAGAATGCACTTTTCAATCATGTTGTCAAGTTTCCTTTGTAGCTCTTCTGGACATGTGCATAGGCTATAAAACCAAAAATTTTGAAGTGAGAGACACTTGACTCCGTGCCACTCTATGCTTATTGAGGAACTTTATCTTTCACACTTTTTGTTGGAGATATATTCAGTAAGTATATTAAACAAGAAACAACTTCATCCCAAAAATCATTAGACATATTTTTAGCTTTGATGTTTTGTCGTGTAGGAGGCTGTTGGAAAACGATCTCTTTGATATTTCCCAAGAATGCAACTTTCATAAGGGTTGATCTATTCATTCAATATAGGCAGCCCCTTAACCATTGATTGTTGTTGAAATATACTAAGACTCCTAAAAGATAGGTGACCATACCTAAGATGCCACAACCAAGTCGCATCTATGCTTAACACATTATATGCATATGACTGTCACATGTTTACACTTCTCATATTTAATGGGAACATTCTATTCTTGGTCATTTGAACCTTTGCAACAAGTCTTCTAATAGGTGGATTCTAAGATAGTGCATGTGGAGTCCTTGAATCTAACATCATAATAATTTTGACTCAATTGTCCTATACTTATTAGATTGTGTCTAATATTGGGTACATAGAAGACATCAAGAATGTTTTTCTTCTCATTTTTCTTGGTTAAGACTGACATAACACCTTTTCCTAAGGACTTGACATGATAATCATCTCCTAAAGTAATTTCATATTGAATAGAATTATCAATGCTATAAAACAACTTTTTGTTACCTGTGACGTGATTGTTGCAGCCATCATCTAGCAACCAAATATCCTTTTTGTGATATTATTTAGTGTTTTGACAATAAATGAACATTGTCTCAGATGTCCCTTGTTTAGTGTTGGAGATATTAGCTTTTCCCTTATTCATATCTAACTGTTTGTTTCTACATTTACCTTCATAGTGACCACATTTTCCATAGTAGTAACATTGGACTTTATATTTTTTTGTCCATCTTCTACCTCTCCCCCTCTGATTATGAGATTATTTAGGTTGATTTGATAGTTCTAATTGTTCTGGTGTTGTTCTTCCTTTCATTTAATGATTGCCTCTACCTTTGTTTCCTTTGCCCCTTCATCTATAATTGAATTCCTAAGTCTTCAAGGCATGTTCCAAGGATTCCTCTTCCATGAAAATTCTTGATTCATGGGACAAAAGAGAATCCATCAATTATTCGACTGTTAGTTTAGAAATATATTTGGACTCTTCTATGGCATTGACAACCATTTCAAATTTCTTATGTAGGATTCTGAGAAAAATTTTAACAATTTTATAATCTTCAATCCTCTCTCCATGATTCCTAAGTTGATTCACAAGTCCCATCACTCACATCATGAACTAGTCAATGTTCTCTACCTCCTTCATATTCAAGGTTTCAAACTCTCTATTAAGGTTTGAAGCTTCACAGTATTCGCTTTTTCATTACCCTTATATAATAATTATAGGATATCCTAGGCTTGCTTTGCATTATATGCTCCTATTATCTTGGGAAAATTCAATTCATCCATTGAAATCTAGATCCAAAACTTGGCCTTGTTCTCCTTTTTCCTCAATTGTGCAAGCTAATTTAATTTTCCATTTTTCATGGCCTATAAATTTGCTTGATCAGTCTCTCAAAATCCATTCTCCATAGGTTCTCAAAATTCCTAGACTTGGAGGAAGGTTTTCACCCTTAGAGACCAAAACTCATAGTTCTTTCCAACAAGAACATGTCCTTGTGTACTTGTTGAAGCCATTTAAAATTAATCAAAGAAAATATGTGGAGTTTATTTCCTTATTTCTCCACTTTTTTACCCTTGTCCCTTTCTTTTAATTCTCAATGACCTTTTTTTTTATCTCACTTAACCTTCATCCATACCCTAACTTTATTCTTTTAATATAGCAAAAGTTGATCATTGGTATATACAAAAAGACTTTGTGGACAAACAAAACAAATTCAATTTTTAAGTCAAGCACCCTAAATATTTTTTTCTGAGCATTATTTAACCATAGACCAAAGAAAATAGAAAATGTATGTAAATTAGAAACAAAAAACCCAATTCACCTCATTATAGTAGTGGCTATGGTTTGTTCCTTTAAAACCCTTGACTTAATTAAACTTGGATTTGGCTCTTCCACTTTTTTTATAGATCTCCGCTCCTCAGATCTTTGTCTTCCATGATCTATCTGGATCAATGATCTCTTTGCTCTTCATTATGTGAAGAGTCTTACGAATTTTCTCTGATGCCATGTTAATTTGATAAGAAGAGACAAATATGAGGAAAAAAATTGGAAAACCGATGGGGTCTAGCTCATCTTTCTCATTATTAAATAGATTTTCTACAATAGAGATTTAGCAACCCTACAGATTTGATACAATCAAAACTAACAATTTTCTAACAACTTTCCATAAATAGAAAAGGACCAAATCAACTAATCACCCAACTAACTAATCTATGCATAGTCGGTCAACATGATAGATTATATGTTTTAACACTAACTTATATTGTTAAGATAGTAACATTATAATGGTTAAAAGTATTCCCTATATTTCGTTAAATTAGAATAATATCATAAATGAATAGAATAACACTACAAGCGTGGTACTCCTATACAAATCACAAAGAACCTTCGAGTGAGTGATGATTGCCACACTGCCACTAAGTTCATTTGTAAGATTGTTAGTAGAGAAATGATTATGAGGGATACAAATCGTTTCCACCATTTCAATGATGGATTATGTTCTTGTGAGGATTATTGGTGAGTAAAAATATGAAATAATGTTTTTAAGAACAAATAAGTACAAACTTTTGAATGCTCACTATGCTCAGTTGGCGACTTGAAATCCTTATGTTGTAACATATCTTATTCTAAATATAGTGCGATGTTGGGAAACCCATGGAACATCTTGTGGAATATTTGGTCAAGATTGTAACTTAAAGAATGAGTTGCAGATGTTAGATTTTGTGCTTGTATAGTTTTCTACTAGGATTAAAGTATTTTATTACTTGAACAAACCTAATAAAAAGATGATTTAATGTTGTATGTTGTCTCAGATTGTTTTCCAATTTGAAATTGGAGGAAGTTTAGAGCAAGACATTGTTCTAGAATTTTGTCAGTTGAGTATCAAACTATGATGTATTTTCCATTCTTGTAGTTTAGTTTGTTTTTCAATACTTGTGAAAAATGTGCTTCGCTGTACACAACTATGGAGAATGTAGAAGCTAGGCCTTCTAGTGATCCTTATAGCACATATTCTCAAAGCCTTTAAAATTAAATAAAGTGTAATATGTTCTAATTTTATCAAATTCAAAGCATATTACCCACCATGAACATTGTTTAAGGCAATTGCTTTATGCAATTCTTGTAGTAATTATCCCTTCAACATAGCATCACTCATTTCTGTTTTGAAATATTGACTTATGTGGTTATGACTCTGAACAATGGTCCTTTCATTTCTCCCATAATACATCTTTGAATTAAATATGGTAATTTAGGTTAAATTTTCTGGAAAATTTAATAATTTTGTATGTGTTTAATGATAAACTCTCCATTTATAAGATAGGTTTAATATAGGGGAAATTTCACTAGTTGTGAAGATTGATAAAGAAGGAAACACACAACACAAATCATTTATATAAAGACTTGTCAAATATATTGAGTAATCAAATAGTCTACTTGGATTGACCCATAAATAAAACTAAAGAGTATTCTAAATGATACTAGACAGATGTTCCAAAACACAACAAATCACATAAGGTGGATTGCTGAAACAATTTCATATTGTGAAATCTAATTTGGTACTTTTCACAATTGAAGAGCCAACACAAAAGCTTACAAGAATCTTCACTGATTAAAATTCATCAAGCTATGTTTACTAACATTTTTCCACAAGTAAAGAAGATTTGCATCCTATTGATTTATAGCTACGGTATCCTTCTCTATGAGATATTGTGGAGTGACTATTCTCAAAAGGTGGCAATTTCATTTATGGGGTCAAATCCCATAAAATAATGACTCTTTGGTGATGGACATGTCACAATATTGCATCACATGGGAACCTATTCCATGTGGCTGGTGGTTGGATGTCATTTACTTCATCTGTAAAATGTGTACTATATCAACATTATAAAATAGAATAACGATAATAATAATAATAATAACACTAAGAAAGTTAAAATATAAAACTTACTAGAAAATATAGAAAGAGAACAATTCACTATTAACATGACATTTCCAAAATTTCTAAATTTTACTTGAGATATTGTGAAAAGATAGAAAGAGAGGAATTCACTATTAAAATGGCATTTCCAAAATTTATAAATTTTACTTGAAATATACTACATGTACTTCATGGAACTAGATATTTTCCCTTAACGGAATAATCTAGACCATTATATAGTTTTATAGTATTGGATGTGGGAAAAATAAATAATATATATTTAAGTGGTCTTGAGATAGGAAATATTATATTAAATGCATACAGAAATTCAACTGCAATCATAAACTACATATTCCGTAAGTATAATCTATGCTCAAATTTAAGTCTAATTATAGCTACATAAAGCAATAAAGAGAACAATTTCATAACACTCAATATTGGTAAATAAATGACAACAAGCAAGAACAACTGAAAGTTGGGATCTAGAGGTCTTTGTCATTGTTTTTCATTAATAACATCCAATTTTAGCACTTTATGATAAGACTTATCTATCAATATGTTGAAGGGATTTGAAAAAAGGACTAGTGGTTGGAAGTTGCCAACTGCTAACTAGTAGACCAATCCTAAGCACTCATTTGGAAATATTTGTATGTCATAACAACTTGAATTATTGTAATAAACACCAAATGCAAACATACTTCGATATTAAACTATAAGTTCGTAAGACCTACTATCAAGCTTGTAGTACATTGAGATAAGGAGAATTTGAATACACTTATTATTTGATATTGTTGGTTGAAGATTTCCTTCATCATATGATGCACTTTAATACCAATGAAAAGTAAGGTAGTATACAAATATCTATATTTTATTGGACATAATTAATATTGAAATCCAAAAATGTCTCACTACCGCAAGAAATATAATAAAACAAAATATTCCAAGTTGATTGATATGAGAGTTTTGACCAAGTTCATGTTATACCAACTTGTTTTGGAAAATTTTGGACCAAAATTCTCTTTTTACAAAACTAAAGATTAAAAGAAAGATACGAATAAAAACATTAATAATCCTAAAAATGGATCAAGACTTTTAACGACAGTGTCCATTTACAATTTAAAGGATCTTGAAGAATTTTCCCTAAAGGAATAAATATAATACCACCTTGGCATAAACATGTATTGCGTATTAATAATGTCTTGGTCATTGTATTTACATTCCATGTTTGTAGTATTAGACTTAGGACCCAATTCTAAAACCATACTTGAATTTGAACACAAAATCTTAAGGAAGCAAGTGAGCATGAAACGACTTTATGTTAAGGCTTGAACATGGAATATTAAGGCTTGCAACACGATACTTGAATAGAGAAAGCAACAATAGCATAACCAAAATCCCAAAAATATCAGTAATATACTTCCCAAAAAAATCTTGAGTCCAAAGAAATTGCGGAAAATTGGAAGCTCGATCATGAACTTTGGAGGGTAAAATTGTGTTTCATGGTTCTCTTTTTTATTTTAATGTGGGTTAATTACTTCATATATAACAAGTGTTGCATGGCAACACAGTTCCTATTGGGTTGAATTGTGAATAAATGCACAGGGATGGGGAAAAAGTAGTGCAGGAAAATGGAAATTTAAGCGGAGACGTGGCAAGCAGAATGAAGCATAGGTGGTATCCATGTGGGAAATGACACATGGCTTCTAGAGCCCCATTTAGTTTTTGAAAGTATATAATCCATCTTGTTTTTATTTTTTACTAGTAGTCTGACTTGCTATGTTCGAAAGTTCTGTTCCTACCTTGCATGTTTTATTTCTTCAATGTATTTATGAAATTCATTCATAATGATTTTTGTATACTTCCAATTGGTTAGGGTTAAGTACAATTTCCATAGATCATCTGGCTTCTATGTCTCTATATGTGTCAAGACAAATAAAGTTATATGCATAGCAGGAGAAAACGATATGCATGAGAATTCCTTACATATTCATGTTAAATATGCACGAAGATTTCGGTTACATATCCCTGGAATTTGTTTTTTACGAGTAGTTTGACTTGCTATGTTCGAAATTTCCGTTCCTACCTTGCATGCTTTATTTCTTCAATGTATTTATGAATTTCATTCATAATGATTTATGTATACTTCCAATTGGTTAGTGTTAAGTACAATTTTCATAGATCATATGGCTTGTGTGTCTCTATATGTGCCAGGACAAATAAAGTTATATGCATAGCAGGAGAAAACGATATGCATGAGAAAAAAATAAAACACAAAAGACACATATAAAGTTACATTCAAATTAAATAAACACAATTGCTTGACATTCAACACAGTTGAAGATAAAAAAATTTGAGCACATAAATATAAAAGGAGATAAAAATAGTTTTATTTGAAATACATAAAAAAATAATATTGTCCGTTACATATTCTTGGAAATTTAAATGTGTTTGTCATATAGATTGGGATTGGGGCTCCCGCGGACCATAAGAGAAATATGTACAATAAATAGGACCACGGAAATAAGAAGTGGGTGACGGTAGAGAGAAAGACCTGAAAAGAAGAAATTGGAAGGTATCAATCTTTGGCTAGAAATTTCTATTTGAAAAGGTGGAATAACTGGATTGATAAGTAAAGAAGGATGTGATCAATATAGACTTATAGTGATGGTACATATCACCAATTTTTCTATTTTCTTGGTGATGCCTTTTTATTGTTGTTGTCGACAGCTACTGGAATCGTGCCAACTTCCTGTTGCCCTTTGTCGACGACCTGCTCCATTGCCCTTTGGATCCATTCTTCAATGTAGCCTCTTAAGGGGGCCACGTTAATCTCATACCGAATTTTTATGTTGAAAAGTTCCTTTTCTAATTCCCTTAGATCAATAGAAAGATTACTCAGAGCCTGGTCAATTTCTTCATTTTGTATCGAATAGTCGACTAGCCAGTTGTCCACGTCATCTTCACCATATTCAAGGATGTTGTTAAACTTTTCTAAAGACAACCCCTTAAAAATATCAACTTGTTTATTGAAGGCTTGCTTAGTTAAGGGAAAGGAGTTGACGATTAAGTTGGGGTCTTGGACCTTGTTGGTCCTTCTGACAAAGTCTATTTCAGTGGACTTTCTGAATCATTTTTATTTCTTTGATATGGCTTGTTCACATGATTGAGAGATGCAGGTTCTCCACTCTCTCTTTCCAGCGTGCATTTAATTGAGTGATCCAATTTTGGGAGGGGATGTCATCTTGTCTTGTTCTTGTGTCTGTCATGTTGTTGACATGGATGTTAAAAGGGATGACTGTGTCTAAATAGAAACATTCTTCATTTTTTAAATTTGCCTGCAAATGTTCGTGCAAAGCATGTGCCCTCATTCCAAGCGAAGCCATACTTTGTAATGTTTCACAGACCTTAGTAATCAATTCCATTCTTTTATTTATATTCTTCTCCACATAGCCTCTACACGATGCGAGGAGGCTGGAGAATCTTTTTAACTTGGTTGTAGGGGTGGCACGCATGGTCATTTCTAAAGGACTGGAAAGCAAATGGAATAGGAATCAAATCTTACTCCAATTCCTTGACTCAGTCCTTCAGTCTGGCATTCTCAGCCTCAATGCCTCCAATGGAATCACCAAAAGAATCTTTAGTTGCTCAGTGAAGTCGAGATATTTGGGACGACCGCATGTTCCCAACGTTAATCTCTGAACGAGATTTGTCTTTCCTATTTTTTACATCTCTCTTTTCAATAATTAAATTTTTAGACTCGCTGTAAAAAACAACGCTCTGGAATACGAAGGATTCATCTTCGTCAAAAATTTTGGTCTCAGCTATTTCCATTGTGAGACTATGCTGGATCGCATCTCCAAGATGATCAAGGTTGTGGAATACACTATCTAGATTAGTCTCAAGTTCCATGTTCTCACTTTCAATTTCAGGCTCTTTCGTCTACCTTAGAATTTTTTTTCTCTTCTTCTTCATGGGAAGCTTGTGACAAGTATCAATTTTAGCATGAGGGTTGTTATCTCCTCCTCCATTTGAAGAATTATGGGTTTCTTTCTTATTGGGGCGAGCCATTGGATCTATGCTCTGAGATGTCATACTCTTGGGAGTGGTACCCAGGGATTGAACACTCCTCTCACTGGGGCCTTTTCAATGTTTCTTGTACAATTCAATGGTGCTTTTTAATGTGTCTAGGTGGTCAGAGTCAGAAGCATGATTGTTGTCGTCGGTGTCTTTGTTTTCACTCAGGCATCTATGGAAAAAAGAATTGTTGAAGCCAACTGCAAGTAAATATTCTAAAAAAATTCCATTAGGGTTGAACCCTCTTAGCATTTCAGCATATCTTAGGTTCAATTTGTTGAAATGGGTTGCGAATTCGTCAATTTTGTTGACGTTCCTCAACACGAAGTCGTTGACTTTCCAAGGCAGAAGAATGAACTTTTTTTTTCTCTTCTCATGGAATAGATGCAACCAGTGGTTGTATTACCTTGTTATTTCTGTAACAAACATTATGTTTGTAATGTGACATGGAAGGAGAGCAGGATTTTCCTTGGAGCCATAAATCCTTATCACAATGCAATTCTCCATTTGTTCAAGTTCCCCCTTCTTGTCCAAAAACTTGGTTGCCTGTTCAGACATGCGAGGAGCATCCTTTCCTACTAATAAAACTCTGAAAACAGATATAAAGTCATTAAAAACCTCATAAAAAAAGTGGGAGGCCTTGTACCGGAAGGTTACTGGGTCGAATTCCTAGTTTACCTTCTTGGACAAAGACAGTTTTGGAAATGGACAGCAATGCGCTATCGCAAAAACCAAGTAGGATGAATTATAAAATTTCTTCTCCTTTTTGAAGCTTAACAATTGGGAACAAATTTCAAGGGAAATTAGCTTCCCCCAATCAAAAATGGATTGTTCCTTGACTTTGAAATACAAAATATAAAGAACCATGCGGGAAATAGTTGTTTTGGATTCTTATCCCGTTATTCTTGTAAACAGCTAGGCAATTTCTCGAAATGGATTTCTAAATGAACTAACCTGCAAGCTTGTGATATCTTTAGGAACTGTCATCGGGTCTTCCAGAAACTCAGGCAAGAGGTCCAACCCATTATTATTCTTTTTTAGGAACTGCTTGGAGTCTTCTCCTCCGAACGTCAATGTTGGCTCCGACAATCTTAACATCTGGCAGAAGACCTGAGGTGACAAAGAAACAAGAGAGTGGTCCCGCAGTGGAATAATTCTTTGGCCTAAAATATATTTATCGGCGCACCAAGACACCATCTCCTTACAGTCAAAATCTTCAAGGAAAAAGCATGCACGAGAAATTCTAGAGGTCCAAATTATTTTTTTCTAGGCGGAAGGGGATGAGTAGTAATAATATGCCCTGGACCACTCGAAGTTCTGGTCCTCTCTCCCGAAGATGTTCACTGTGTCTCCACACAACTGTTGTCGAGTTGGTGCCATAAGTTTATGAGAACTTCTATTTTCTCTAGACAATGCTTGAAATGAACAGTTGGAGGGGATAATATAACCCTCCACAAATGTTGGTTCAATGCATGTGAATGGGAAATCTCCTCGAGCCTTTTGCTCATTAATGACAATATCTATGGGTGTTGCATGATGGGATGTTAGCAGTGAATATTAGTTATTGCATACTTAGAAGTGCGAAGGTGGTGGGTACAATGAAGAGCAATTAAGGATTGGAGGTTTCGTGAACGCGCCAACCCGACGACGTGCAAACGACATTCTATGATGTTTGAAATTAACACTCGGAATCGATAATATAACCCTATGCAAATCTTGGTTTAATGTGTATTAATGGGAGATCTCCTCGAACCTTTCGCTCATCAATGAAATTTTTTATGGTTCGTGCATGATGAGTTGTTAGCATTAAATCTTACTAATGGCATATTTAGAAATAAGACCTTATATATATATATATATATATATATATATATATATATATATATATATTCTTTTATAAACAATTTTTTATTATAAACAAGTGTGAAGGTGACGAGGACAGGGAAGAGAAAGTAAGGAATGGCCAAGTATGAAAAGCGGTCAGACGAGCTTCGAAATAGGGTTACAAGGGACACTCATGAGAGGTGAGGGTCCGACGGTCAAATTGTATGTCTCAGAAATTTTGACTGCAAAATGCGTAAAATGGAAGAGGGCATGATGGGGAAGTCCAACGGTCAGTTTGTATATTTGCAGAATTTTGGGCGTTGTTTGCACGTTACAGAACAATGGAAGGGAAATCTTGAGCCTGCCTGTCTGGGAACTCGTAATCGAAAAAGTGTCTAAGTATGGAATAGGGAAACGGTCGGTCGGATTCGTTTTTGGAATTAAGGATTATTAAGGTATCTGTGGTAAAAATTTCATCTTCTAGGTCATCTTAAATTTGTAGATACACCTTGTGTAAGATAGGGTATCTGACTAGTCCTATTGACTAGTCTCAAGAAGGTGTTCCA
>JZKD02S1699094.1:19872-64032 GCA_000966675.3 Picea glauca
GTACTTGAACATTTAAGTGGGGTAAAAGGAGGTTGCCCCCTCAAAGAGGCTTATTATCTGATATTATCTCTTTTTCAAGGCGTTGAGTACTTTTCTTAAGGTTTTTCTATGCTATATTGATGTTTGGTTCTTAACAGAGGACATTTGCATGCATATAAAGAAGAATATACTACTTTTGAGGCATCCATGTGATGTGATGCTCCTGAATCAACGATCCAAGCATTGAGAGAGGAGTTGATGGAAATCAAGGCATGGCTAGAATTGCCTTTCTTGGAATTCAGATCTTCTGGCTTCTTCTTCTTTGCACCCTCGGGGATGCGATCTCCAAGATTGTTTTGATGAAGTATATGAGACATCATATCTATTTGTTTTTTCATGTATGCGGATTCCGAATGGAATCCTTTGTGACAGTATGTGCATTTCTCTCATTTTCTTCCCTTTTCTCCTTTGGATCCGAAGGCATCAGTGAAGGGTTTTTTGTACCCTTCCTTCTTCGTATGTGCATGATATTTCTTCTTATCTTTATCTTTAGATTTTTTATATTTGTGGCTTCCATCATGCATAGTGAATGCATGCGCCCTTGGGCCTTTGATTGCACCCATGTTGATGAGCTTGGTTTGCTCTTGTGTCAAGGATTCAATGAAGTCCTCAAGAGAAGGCATCTTCCAGGTGGCTCCAGAGGCGAATCTGGCAGTATAGAATATAGATACGAATACAAAAAATTCAAGACCAATCTTGGAGAGAATGGTGAGAACCTTTTGTTTCTCCTCCGCCGATTTATCAACCCCACAAGCTTTGAGTTACGACAATAAATCCTTGAATTTTGTAAAGAAATGTTGGATATTGTCGAAGTGTTTTGGATCCAATGTGAGATGATCCACCTCCAGCATGTAACACCTCATCTCATCCTGTTTTCCAAAGAGCCCTTCCAACATTTTCTAGGATTCATTAGGAGTCTTACAGGAAGATATGTGAAAAAGGAGATCGGGAGAGATAAGACTGCAAATTGTTCCGAGTGCCTCATCCATGCGATTTAAGTACTTGGATTTTTTTATGGCTGATGTCAGTTCTGTATCTATATTCATGGTTAACCTGTACAACCCATTGGATCAGATATGTATGGATATTTTCTCCTTCCATTCAAAATAGTTGTAAGGTGTAAGACACAATTCTTTTTGGAATTCCATCTTTTCGCTGTCTTCAATCTTTTGTACCTGCAAAAAACTTTGGTGTAGCTTTTGCTTAGTAGTCCATTGGCTCTGATACCATGTAAATGTGTTGAACCTACACGAAATATATCTAGATAAACAATAATACACACATTTGTAGAGAGAATTGTTGAAGGAAGAAGAAGGAGAGAAAGAATGGAAGAATTCTCATTAACCGTTATGAATACTGAATAATTTACACATGATATACTTTGTATAACTCAATGAGTTCGACTTGAGGTGAACCAATGCACCATAGTGGTGGTCTAGAGTGATCTAGACACACACCGTCATTTATGGGAGTGAACTGCCACCTATTCTAGTCTCTCAGGCAGTTACGAGAGTGAACTACCACCTAGTTGAGTTAACTAGTCAACTAGTCTTCAGTTAACTGACTAAACAGAGAGTAGTGAGGAGTTAAATCAGGGAATCAAGGCTAATGCAAAACTCTATATATGATACCAGGACAAGTTCGAATCATCATGGTGATGATCCCAATGTTGCATGGTGATGATCCCAATGCAACATCTAAACTCAACTCAGCTAGTCAAACTAAAGTGTCAACTGAAAGAGAATATTTTCCAGGTGGAATATTCTCCCCTAAAACATAGGAGACTGGATAATGACTAATTATGACTAATAAACAAGGAATAACCTTAGGAAAAAGAAATCCTATGTTTGTGTGAAGTATCTCCAACATGTAGTCTCCCCTATCTTTGACATCAACGGAAAAAATGTTTCCAACACATGCACATTAGATAACATGACGCTTTGTCCCAAAAAGCTAATACGATCAATAATTTTCTTTTCTTATTGAAGAGAGCCATCTAAATTAGTTGATATCATGTCCAATGAATTGTATTTCAACCTCCAAATTTTCTTGAATTGCAAACTTTTTAAATTTGCTCACAATTTCAATATCTTTAATTTTTTGAAAAAAATTATTTTTAGCCCTTGAAACAATAGTATGAGTCATTTTATCAAATTTTGTAGTGATGACTACAAAGACAACATGTCTAAGTCTGTATTCTAAACTCTCCAAAAGTGCAAACCATGTTTTATATGGAAACATGTGACATTAATTAATGATGAAGACATTAAAACATGAGCAAGATAGGGTGAAAGAAAGGATTTTTAGAAGACCTTATATTATTCTCTATACAATTACTATTTGTTGAATCTACTTCTCTCATATCCTTTCTTCCTCTAGAGAAAAATCAATATAGTCTCTATAGAACCCACATGGATTGAGATTCTTTAGAGATAGATAATTCAAAGTTGATGAAAAAATTATGGTAGTTGATGTCTTACCCATGCCATAGAAGCTTTGAAAATGATAGATAGGGGAAAATTTTCCTCTTAAGATAACATTAACCAAAGTTTGTAAAACTAAAATTTGTCCTAGCAATTCTATTAAGCCCTAGATATCGAGTCATTAAAATTCTTTTATTATATTAGTGATGTCATTATTGGTTAGAAAGACCCCTTATGGTAAAATGTACCCTTTGTCTTCTACATATACAAAGGATACATAGTTTTAAATATCATCTCATATTGTGTGTTTGTTATATTGTAAAAGGAGGTTTCCACCTCAAAGAAGATTATGATTCATTCTTCTCTCCCATTCTCAAAGAGTGGAATTACTAATTTTTTTTTTTTATCTTTAATGCTATTTGGGGTATTTCATGCATAACATTTGGTATCAAGAACTTAGAGTGCTTAGTTGGCTCCTCCAAAATGGGTCATCACACCATTTTTGCTATATATTTTATTCCATTAATTTTCATATAATTAAATTTTAATGGATTTGAGAACACATAGTGAATTAAACTGTGTCAAAATTTTAGATTTTGGTTTGCAATGTTTTTCAAGTTACAAGTTGTGGAAGCTATGGGTTTTTACTAGTCCTAAAACTAGTTTCAAACAAATTTTATTGGTAAAGAAATCATATATGAATCTAGAAAGCTCCAAATTGAGTTAAACCAATTTAATTGGAAAGGGGATGGACCATATTATTTCATATAAAAGAAATCATAAAAAATATGAAAAAGTGGACATGTGATAAGCCATCCAAGTTTTCTTTCCTAAAAATACCAAAATCAACAAGTTTAGGGAGAGTTACCATAACTTTTTTTGATACTTTTAAATTTGATAAAACCTATGGAATTGCAAAGAGGACATATCAATATACTATAGGTCAAAATTGTAGACTCATAGGAGCTTAAATATCATATATACATGAGGAGAAAGATCAACCAGTAAGATTGTCTTCTAATGAGGGTTTTAAAAGGAATGATAACTTGAAATTAACATATTTTTTAACTAGAAGATCTATTTTGGGTGATTCAAAAAGTGTGATAAAGAGAAAACATATGAGAATTGTATATAAATATTATTTTGGGATCACATGAATAAAGGGTTTTGAAAAATAATGTACGCCCATTAAATCTCATGGGAGCTCATTATTGACACTGGAAGATAATAAAGAGGGGAATTTAGGATGTTCAAATTTGGAGAGAGAATTGTAAGCTTGCAATATAATATGATAAATAATTTTGACATCACATATATCATAATATGAAGAAATTTTTAAGAGTTTAAAAGGTATTTAAAATTATACATCAAAGATAGTCTCAAAGTCATGAAGTCATGAAGGTGGGGGATTTTGAATGAGATAAGACTTGTGCATATGCTTACTTCACCTCCAGAAGAGGAGGATAATGAAAATAAGAGGGTTGAATCCTAGTCACATATTGAGAAAAGTGAAAAAAAATTGGATAAAAAGTGGTTTGATTTGACACTTGATCATTCATCACTCCAAGATCCACATCATTGATGGTTCAACTCGGGACCAAGGAACTATTTCATTCACAAGATTAATATGAGAACTTTTGATGGTAATGATCCAATAATATGGATATTCCATATGGAGATTTTTTTAGATCGACATTGAGTTCCAACTTTACAAAAGGTAACCATTGCATCCTTGTACTTAGAACCGGATCAATTTATGTGGTACTAATGGCTTTGTGATCGTAACAAGGGACATGTTGTATCTTAGTCTATTTTTACAATTGAATTAATAACACATTGTGGAGGTACCAATAGAAACACCTTATTTAGGGAATTAATAAATATTAGGAAAATGGGTTTAGTTAGAGAATATTCAACACTTTGAAAAGTTATCTCATAGTGGAGAACATTCCATAGGAAAGTTTATTGGATCTATTTATGGGTAGTTTAAAGGAGATCCTTCAACATGTGGTATGTTTGTTTGAGCCTAAATTATTAGAGAATGTTTTTTCTATGGAAAGGAAATTCAAAAGTAAAAATATGGCCACAAGAAGGGTTTCCCCTAAAACCTATCAAGAGGGCCATTTGATAAGTCCTAAACTAAATCATATATTAAGGTTGAAACCTCAACAAATGGATGAAAAAAGAGCAAAGGCGATACATTTCAATTGTGACAACAAGTACATTAAAGGCATAAGTTTAGTGAGAAGAAATTATTCTACTTATATTGTGAAGAGGAAGAAGATCAAGAATTGGAAAAGTGTCAAGAAATATAAAATACTACACCAACCATATATTTCCATGCTTTAAATGGAATCAACACTCCTCAAACTCTCAATATAGAAGGATATATAAAAAATAATAAGGTAATAACATTGATTGATTCTGGTAGTATCATAGCTTCATTAAGTACGAATTAACTAAATTTCTTATTTTATTTATATATCCAACACCAAAATTTCAAGTAATGATTGAAGATATAAGTACCATAAATTATTCAAGGAAGTTCCATAGTTTTAATATCAGTACGGGGGAGAATTTATTGGATATTCCAAGTATAGAGATTGAAATGAGAGGTGTTGATATTGTATTAGACTTCCAATGGTTTCAATAATTGGGAACAATGGATCTTAATTTTCAAGCAGTTTTCATGATATTTTTCTCCATACACAAGGAAATTGAACTCAGAGGTATCAAATGGAAATTGTCTAAAGGGACAAGCTCTAATAGCATGGAAAAATTGTTAAAAAAGGGACACTAAGGTATAATTGTACAATATTTTTCACTAGAAGTTGAAATAGATATACCCTTTGTTCCCTTGGATATCCAAAGAATTATTGACAAGCATTTCAAGGTATTTGTAGATATTCCCATATGCACCACCTAAAATTAGACCTTACAAATACCCATACTCCCAAAAGTGTGACCTTAAGCCTCATTTAAGAAATGTTAGATGGAGCATCATTCGACCTAGAAAGAGTCATTTATATTTACCAATTGTGATGGTTTATAAAAATGATGATCCATGGAATATGTGTCTACAATATAAAGATATCAATAAGATTACCATTAAACATAAGTTTCCTATTCCTGTCATTGATGAAGTATTAGATGAATTGCATGGAACAATTTTATTTACCAATTTGGATCTTCAATCATGTTATTGTCAAATTAGATGAGGGAAGAAAACATTCCAAATATATCCTTTAGAACACATTAAGGTAATTATGAGTTCTTGGTGATTCTGTTTGGCCTTATTGATGCACCTTCCAAATTTCAAAGCTTGATGAATTCTATTTTCAAACCATTACTCATAAAATTTGTGTTAGTATTTTTTGATCATATAATAATCTAAAAAAAATGTTGGGAAGACCATGCACAACATGTTGATAGGATATTAAAATATTGGAGGATAAAAATTTGTATGAAAATCCTTCCAAATGGTCCTTCAGTGTTTGGGAAGTGGAATATTTCTATCTCTTGAGGGTGACACAGTGGAAACTAACAAAATTAAAGCTATGGTGCAATAGAGGATTCTTAGGATTGATAAGCTATTATGGCATGTTTTTCAATAAATATGGTCGAATAGAAACACCTCTAACATCATTATTGAAAAAGGATACATTTTATTGGACTCAAAAGGTAACCCAATATTTTTAAAAAGCTTGAGGCTATTTGTAGAACTCCTATCCTAGACACACATTACTTCACAAAAACATTTGTTGTGGAGTGATACCTCAAGACAGGGAATTGGTGCAATATTAATGCAATAAGGAAGGCCACTTACTTTTGAAAGATTCCAACTTAAAGGAAAGTAATTACCTAAATCCACTTATGAGAAAGAAATGTTGTCCATACTACATGAAGTTAAGAAATGACACTCTTACCTAATGGGAAAACACTTCAAGGTAAACAAATCATGATAGTCTAAAATACTTCTTGGAACACAGATTGTCTTTAAAGAAGAAACAAAAAAGGGTTACAAAGATTATAGGTTATGACTTTGAAATCATTTACAAAAAGGGGAAACAAAATGTGGTGGTGCATGCACTTTCATGGAAATAAGAAAACAGTAAGGATTTATTGTGTTATCTCCACTATACAAGTTGTTTGGGTGGAAAATGTAAGGACATAATGGAAATAGGACCATAAAGGATTGAATATTATTCAAGAACTTCAAAAGGAACCTACTACATCAAATAAATCTGTGTGGAAGAATGATTCACTTTGGTATATGCATCACCTATACTTACGTAATAATTTCCAATTCAAACAAAATATCCTCTTGGAACTACACGTCTCTCCTACAAGGGGACACTCAGGATTTCTGAAAATTACCATAGGATCAAGAAGGATTTATTTTGGGGAAGGTATTAAAACCAAATTTCAAATTTTTTTGGCAGAATGTTTGGTTTTCCAATAGAACTGTAACACACCCAACCCCCTAAGTACCCTTTTAAGATATGGGGTAGTATAATTTCTCTTTTTCTCATTCATATCAATACCTATTCTCAAGGGCACCAAACTCATTATCCTCTTAATCCATTAATTAAATATTAATGGTCCAGATCTCCTCTCGGAATCCCCTCGCTGGATTGTATCTCTTTAACTCACTCTGATTAGCATCATGTGATGAATGGTCATGATCTCTTCATGGAGATATATGACAAGGATTAAAACACCTGTTCTCAGGTATGAAACTAACGAGGCTCATACTCAGCTTGTACTACGTGTCTTCAATTAATACATGTCCACCTCTGTACACGCTGGTTTCCACACGTCCTAACACATGGCCTTGCCACTTTTTTGTGACACGTTGGACTCATAACTCGATACAAGATCCTTCCTAAAAAAATGATTCTAACTGACACGTGGAATGGTGCCCACATGACACGTGGACCAATCTTTGTATGCCACATGGAGCAAACATAATGTGACTCGTCATCGTCTGGCGTACGGTCCTCCTCAGTTCGTAGGCTTATAGCTCAAAATTGATGGCTAGGATCTGATCTTTGATGCAACACCCCTTCCTCGGCAGGTTCTTCTTGACCTCTCGGTCTAAGGATTGTTCTTAATCTCCCCTTGAGCCAAAATGACTCTTCGATTCCCAACTGGGATCTTAACACTTGTAACCACAGGTCCTTCTTAGGAGCTATGCTTGTACGAACAAGTACTAGGCACGAACTCTTAACCATGTGAACAACCAATGTGACCACAACCTTTATCCGAAAAGGTATTTTGTGAATCACAATTTCGGGGGTGTTGGTGTGATACAACCCCAACAATCCACATCCACGAAACCTTGAAACCCATTGTGGGACCTCTCCCCAGGACTAGATCTGACAGTCCTGTGCCTTCTCCTTGATTGACAACCACGATCATGTCGTGACTTCACGTTTCGTGATATCGAGACTACTTGTGTAAGACCAACCAACTACTCCAACTCCCGACTCCCGAAATGTCGAGATCCGAAATCAAGAAATCAACGACTCCTGTTGGTCTATATCCAACGGATACTATTCCTCCCAGGCTTGTGAGCGTTGAAAGGTTATCAGCCTCATCCTTTCCCCTGATCTACTAGATCCAATGGCTCACGGAATTTCGGTGTTCCTCTCTCCGAGAAATTCCACCATCCGTTCATATTTTCAATGGCTCCAATCTAAAGGACTGGGCGTTAATTCTTCTGGGGTCAACCTCCATGAGGTGACTTCAACCTTCTTCTTTTCTTCAAATCCCTCGAAGTCTCTATCCCTTATGATCTTGGCTTCTTCTACAAAATCGAGAATTCCAAGGGTTCTTTGCGCGCACTCCTTGTGGCACTCACGATAACCTTTGTTTATATGACATCTTCCTCCTCTATGAACTCCTTGCAACAGAAATCCTTCAACCTCTCACTTGGGCTGGAAAAGTATAAGAATTCGACCTGCCTGCGCACTCCTTGTACGACTCTGTGCTATACTCTCACTTCTACTGGTATGAGAACAACGATATCTCTCCTGAGATTTTCTGAGGTAAAACTCAGAAAACTGTCAATGCACTCTTTGCGAACTTTCACTACACTCCTTGCAATAATTCTCAGGATGAGAAACAATTGAAACTCATTCTCTCCCTCTCAAAGAATTCATACATTCAACATGAAATCCTACATGAACACAACATTGAAACAAATGCATAACAGGTACCAGAATTAACTGTAAACATACCATTCAATAGATGTAAACAGAATTCATAAACACCATGAAAGTTGGATCAATGATTTCTTATATTAATCCAAGTGCATATATACATGGGTTATATAGAATCAACTATCTTCTTATAGACTCTTTTGCAATTTCTGTTTTTCTATTCTCTTTCTCTACAACTCTCTAATTCTTACAATGAGAATAATGATACATCACAATACATATGAGGGAGCTTTCTATATCTTTCCCTCCTACACTCTAAGCTATCAAATTGAAATAAAAGATACAACTACTTTACATTTAATACAATAAATTCCTCCAACAAACAGATGAGAGCAACCGCTAAAGATCTGAATTACAACTCAAAACATAAATGCGAATGCATCCTTTAGAGATATTACATTAATGTCTTATCCTTTAAAATTCAAAATGCTTTCAAAATGTACATTAGTGCATATCCAGCTGTCCTCCACTTTTGCACTTGCTTTGCTATCTTGCTTACGATGCTCCTGCATCATACTCCTCTAGCTGAAAAATTCATGAACTCCTGTTCATGAGCTCCTGCACCATCTATCCATATTTTTGGATCACCGCTTCACTTTCCCAACTAGCATCCTCAATCGAATGTCCCTTCCACTTTATCAAATACTCAAAATATGTATTTTTCCTAGTTTTTTTGCTAACTCTCTGATCAATGACCATTTCCATCTGCAGCTTTTCAGCTACAAGCATCTGTCTAACCCATTGAACTTCCTTTTGATCTTCTGATCCCTCTATTTCATATTTTCTATAAGGATACATCTCTTCTACATTGAATATGGGTGATATGCCCACATCATCTGACAACTCTATTTCATAAGCATTTGCCTCAAATTTCCTTATGATTTTACACGGCCCTATCTTTTTAATCTTCAGTTTATTATATGTTCCCCTTGGGAACCTTTCTTTTCTCAGGTGCGCTAAGACTAATTATCCCACTTCAAACTGAAGTTCTCTTCTATGTTGATCTTCTCTATGCTTGTATTCCTGGTTGGAATTTTGCAATTCCTCTTTGATATTACTATGGATTTCTTGCATCTCTACTGCAAATTCTTCCACTCCAGCACTTCTAAACTCGCTCTACTCTAAATATATCAACTCAGAAACTCCCATGGTATGCATTCCACACATTATCTGGAATGGACTTTGTTGGGTGCTCCTGTTAGGTGAATCATTATATGCAAATTATTCTTGTGGAAGAATCTGATCCCACTGAATGTGATGTTCAGCTACTAAAATCCTCAACAATTCCCCTAAACTTTGATTTACTACCTCAGCTTGTCCATCTGTCTAAGGGTGATATGCTAAGAAAAAAGATAAGCTTCTTCCAAAGTGTCCTCCAGAAATGAACAACAAATTTGGTACCCCTATCTGAAACAATACTCTTGGGTAAGCCATGAAGTCGAACAACTTCTTTGAAAAACAGGTTTGCAATGTGTGTTGCATCATTGGTTTTCTGACATGGAATGAAATGTTCCATTTTTGAGAATCTGTTGACTACCACAAATATGTAATCACAACCTCTTTATGTCCTTGGAAGTCCTAATAGAAAATCCATGCTTACCTCATCCCACAACCTCTCTGGTACTGGAAATGGTTGATATAATCATGTATTCTGTCTCTTCCCCTTTGTTTGCTGGAAAATTCTACATTTGTTGACAAACTTCTTGACATATGTCCTCATCCCTAGCCAATAATATAGATTGTTCAGTTGCACGAATGTTTTGTCATGGCCGAAATGTCCAACCAATCCTCCACTATGTTTTTCCTTCAGAAGATTCTCTCTCATAGAACTCTTTGAGATACACAATTGATTTCCTTTAATAATAATCCATCCTGGATTAAGTATTCAATCCATTGGCTTCTATCTCTCAAAACAAGATTCTCACATGCTTCATAAGCGTCCCTGAAATTTAAATCATCCCTGTACATATCCTTAAGTCTACCAAAACCTAAGGTCTTTACACGAAACTCTTGTAGAATCAAACATTTCCTACTCAACGCATCAACAACCTTGTTAACAGTTCCAAAAATGTTCTTTATAACAAAAGTAAAGTTTTGCATAAATTCAACCAATTTCGCATGTTTCTGGTTCAAGTTTTCTTGTCGAGTTATGAATTGAAAAGCATGGTTGTCACTGTACAAAAAAAACTCTTTTGGAACCAAGTAATGCCTCCATTTCCTCAGCGCTTGTATGAATTTATAAAACTCTTTATCATACGTGGAATATTTCATCTTGGCATCATTCATCTTCTCATTGAAGTATGAAATCGGTCTATTGTCTTGGATTAAGACTGCTCCAACCGCAAATCCACTTGTGTCACATCTCACTTGAAATGTCTTACTGAAATCTGGAAGAACCAGAACTGGTTGTTTGGTTATTTTCTTTTTCAACAACTTTAAACTTTTCTTTTCTTCCTCTTTTCAATGAAAATATTTACGTCTTTTCTTGACTGTGTCCATCATTGGTGAAAAAAATCCACTAAATATTTTGATGAACTTCTTGTAAAAACTGGCTAGTCCATGGAAGATTCTAACTTGAAAGATATTTCTCGGTGATGGACATTCTTTGATCACTTTTACCTTCTTAGGATCCATCTTCAAATCATTTGAAGATATCACAAAATGCAAATAAATGAGTTCTTTCTTTATGAAATATGACTACCTCATATTTATCAGCAACTTCTCTTGCTGCAACCTCCTCATTACTAGATTTAGGTGTTTCCAATGTTCTTCTTCAGTGTTATTGAAGACCAGTATATCATCAAGATACACAATTACAAACTTTCCAATGAAATCTTTCAAGACTTTGTTCAGTAACCTCATGAAATTACTTGGAGAATTCAGCAAACCAAACGACATGACAAGCCAATCATATAATCCTTCATTCATCACCTTCCCTCATTCTAATTTTATGATACCTGCTTTTCAAATCAATATTTGAAAAAAACTTTTCTCCACTCAATAAATCCATCGAGTCATCCATCCTTGGTAAAGGAAATCTGTACATGATGGTTATTTTGTTTATATCCCTCGAGTCTGTACACATTATCCATCCACCATCCTTCTTTGAACTTAACATTGTTGGTACAGTGCATGGACTGAAGCTTTCTCTTATCAACCACTTTTCCATCAAATCCTGGACTTGCTTCTTGACCTCTTCCTTCTCCTACAACATCAATCTGTATGCTTCTTTTTTCGGTAAAATCATCCCTCGTATAAGTTCAATGTGATGGCTTATACTTATGATGGGTGGCAATGAACAAGGTAAACTGTCTACCATTATATCAACAAAATTATCCAGCATTTCCTGAATTTCCTCCAGTAGATCATCTATCGAAGTACTAGTTAAAATGACTCTAGGTTTCCTTACCACAACAAATTGCATCTCTTCTTCTTTCTTGCCTTCCTCCATAATTTCCTTCCCACTCATGAGAAGTATAGTTTTGATTACTTATGCTTTCACCTTCTTGTCTTCAATTGGCAGCAACATATGTGTCCTACCATTCTTCTCTAAGGTGTATGTGTTCTTTCTCCCATCATGAACAACATTTCTGTCATATTNAAGAGGGGAATTTAGGATGTTCAAATTTGGAGAGAGAATTGTAAGCTTGCAATATAATATGATAAATAATTTTGACATCACATATATCATAATATGAAGAAATTTTTAAGAGTTTAAAAGGTATTTAAAATTATACATCAAAGATAGTCTCAAAGTCATGAAGTCATGAAGGTGGGGGATTTTGAATGAGATAAGACTTGTGCATATGCTTACTTCACCTCCAGAAGAGGAGGATAATGAAAATAAGAGGGTTGAATCCTAGTCACATATTGAGAAAAGTGAAAAAAAATTGGATAAAAAGTGGTTTGATTTGACACTTGATCATTCATCACTCCAAGATCCACATCATTGATGGTTCAACTCGGGACCAAGGAACTATTTCATTCACAAGATTAATATGAGAACTTTTGATGGTAATGATCCAATAATATGGATATTCCATATGGAGATTTTTTTAGATCGACATTGAGTTCCAACTTTACAAAAGGTAACCATTGCATCCTTGTACTTAGAACCGGATCAATTTATGTGGTACTAATGGCTTTGTGATCGTAACAAGGGACATGTTGTATCTTAGTCTATTTTTACAATTGAATTAATAACACATTGTGGAGGTACCAATAGAAACACCTTATTTAGGGAATTAATAAATATTAGGAAAATGGGTTTAGTTAGAGAATATTCAACACTTTGAAAAGTTATCTCATAGTGGAGAACATTCCATAGGAAAGTTTATTGGATCTATTTATGGGTAGTTTAAAGGAGATCCTTCAACATGTGGTATGTTTGTTTGAGCCTAAATTATTAGAGAATGTTTTTTCTATGGAAAGGAAATTCAAAAGTAAAAATATGGCCACAAGAAGGGTTTCCCCTAAAACCTATCAAGAGGGCCATTTGATAAGTCCTAAACTAAATCATATATTAAGGTTGAAACCTCAACAAATGGATGAAAAAAGAGCAAAGGCGATACATTTCAATTGTGACAACAAGTACATTAAAGGCATAAGTTTAGTGAGAAGAAATTATTCTACTTATATTGTGAAGAGGAAGAAGATCAAGAATTGGAAAAGTGTCAAGAAATATAAAATACTACACCAACCATATATTTCCATGCTTTAAATGGAATCAACACTCCTCAAACTCTCAATATAGAAGGATATATAAAAAATAATAAGGTAATAACATTGATTGATTCTGGTAGTATCATAGCTTCATTAAGTACGAATTAACTAAATTTCTTATTTTATTTATATATCCAACACCAAAATTTCAAGTAATGATTGAAGATATAAGTACCATAAATTATTCAAGGAAGTTCCATAGTTTTAATATCAGTACGGGGGAGAATTTATTGGATATTCCAAGTATAGAGATTGAAATGAGAGGTGTTGATATTGTATTAGACTTCCAATGGTTTCAATAATTGGGAACAATGGATCTTAATTTTCAAGCAGTTTTCATGATATTTTTCTCCATACACAAGGAAATTGAACTCAGAGGTATCAAATGGAAATTGTCTAAAGGGACAAGCTCTAATAGCATGGAAAAATTGTTAAAAAAGGGACACTAAGGTATAATTGTACAATATTTTTCACTAGAAGTTGAAATAGATATACCCTTTGTTCCCTTGGATATCCAAAGAATTATTGACAAGCATTTCAAGGTATTTGTAGATATTCCCATATGCACCACCTAAAATTAGACCTTACAAATACCCATACTCCCAAAAGTGTGACCTTAAGCCTCATTTAAGAAATGTTAGATGGAGCATCATTCGACCTAGAAAGAGTCATTTATATTTACCAATTGTGATGGTTTATAAAAATGATGATCCATGGAATATGTGTCTACAATATAAAGATATCAATAAGATTACCATTAAACATAAGTTTCCTATTCCTGTCATTGATGAAGTATTAGATGAATTGCATGGAACAATTTTATTTACCAATTTGGATCTTCAATCATGTTATTGTCAAATTAGATGAGGGAAGAAAACATTCCAAATATATCCTTTAGAACACATTAAGGTAATTATGAGTTCTTGGTGATTCTGTTTGGCCTTATTGATGCACCTTCCAAATTTCAAAGCTTGATGAATTCTATTTTCAAACCATTACTCATAAAATTTGTGTTAGTATTTTTTGATCATATAATAATCTAAAAAAAATGTTGGGAAGACCATGCACAACATGTTGATAGGATATTAAAATATTGGAGGATAAAAATTTGTATGAAAATCCTTCCAAATGGTCCTTCAGTGTTTGGGAAGTGGAATATTTCTATCTCTTGAGGGTGACACAGTGGAAACTAACAAAATTAAAGCTATGGTGCAATAGAGGATTCTTAGGATTGATAAGCTATTATGGCATGTTTTTCAATAAATATGGTCGAATAGAAACACCTCTAACATCATTATTGAAAAAGGATACATTTTATTGGACTCAAAAGGTAACCCAATATTTTTAAAAAGCTTGAGGCTATTTGTAGAACTCCTATCCTAGACACACATTACTTCACAAAAACATTTGTTGTGGAGTGATACCTCAAGACAGGGAATTGGTGCAATATTAATGCAATAAGGAAGGCCACTTACTTTTGAAAGATTCCAACTTAAAGGAAAGTAATTACCTAAATCCACTTATGAGAAAGAAATGTTGTCCATACTACATGAAGTTAAGAAATGACACTCTTACCTAATGGGAAAACACTTCAAGGTAAACAAATCATGATAGTCTAAAATACTTCTTGGAACACAGATTGTCTTTAAAGAAGAAACAAAAAAGGGTTACAAAGATTATAGGTTATGACTTTGAAATCATTTACAAAAAGGGGAAACAAAATGTGGTGGTGCATGCACTTTCATGGAAATAAGAAAACAGTAAGGATTTATTGTGTTATCTCCACTATACAAGTTGTTTGGGTGGAAAATGTAAGGACATAATGGAAATAGGACCATAAAGGATTGAATATTATTCAAGAACTTCAAAAGGAACCTACTACATCAAATAAATCTGTGTGGAAGAATGATTCACTTTGGTATATGCATCACCTATACTTACGTAATAATTTCCAATTCAAACAAAATATCCTCTTGGAACTACACGTCTCTCCTACAAGGGGACACTCAGGATTTCTGAAAATTACCATAGGATCAAGAAGGATTTATTTTGGGGAAGGTATTAAAACCAATTTTCAAATTTTTTTGGCAGAATGTTTAGTTTTCCAATAGAACTGTAACACACCCAACCCCCTAAGTACCCTTTTAAGATATGGGGTAGTATAATTTCTCTTTTTCTCATTCATATCAATACCTATTCTCAAGGGAACCACACTCATTATCCTCTTAATCCATTAATTAAATATTAATGGTCCAGATCTCCTCTCGGAATCCCCTTGCCGGAGTGTATCTCTGTAACTCACTCTAATTAGCATCATGTGATGAATGTTCATGATCTCTTCATGGAGATCTATGACAAGGATTAAAACACCTGTCCTCAGGTATGAAACCAACGAGGCTCATACTCAGGTTGTAATGCGTGTCTCCAATTAACACATGTCCACCTCTGTACACGCTGGTTTCCACATGTCCTAACACATGGCCTTGCCACTTGTTTGTGACACGTTGCACTCATAACTCGATACAAGGTCCTTCCTAAAAAAATGATTCTAATTGACACGTGGCATGGTGCCCACATGACACGTGGACCAATCTTTGTATGCCACATGGAGCAAACATAATGTGACTCGTCATCGTCTGACATACGGTCCTCCTCAGTTCGTAGGCTTATAGCTCAAAATCGATGGCTAGGATCTGATCTTTGATGCAACACCCCTTCCTCAGTAGGTTCTGCTTGACCTCTCAGTCTAAGGATTGTTCTTAATCTTCCCTTGAGCCGAAATGGCTCTTCGATTCCCAACTGGAATCTTCACACTTGTAACCATAGGTCCTTCTTAGGAGCTATGCTTGTACGAACAAGTACTAGGCATGAACTCTTAACCACGTGAACAACCAATGTGATCACAACCTTTATCTAAAAAGGTATTTCGTGAATCACGATTTCGGGGGTGTTGGTGTGATACAACCCCAACAATCCACATCCATTAAACCTTGAAACCCATTGTGGGACCTCTCCCCAGGACTAGATCTGACAGTCCTGTGCCTTCTCCTTGATTGACAACCACGATCATGTCGTGACTTCATGTTTCTTGATATCAAGACTACTTGTGTAAGACCAACCAACTACTCCAACTCCCGACTCCCGAAATGTCGAGATCTGAAATCAAGAAATCAACGACTCCCGTTGATCTAGATCCAACGGATACTATTCCTCCCAGGCTTGTGAGCGTTGAGAGGTTATCAGCCTTATCCTTTCCCCTGATCTACTAGATCCAATGGCTCACGGAATTTTGGTGTTCCTCCCTCCGAGAAATTCCACCATCCATTCATATTTTCAATGGCTCCAATCCAAAGGACTGGGCGTTAATTCTTCTGGGGTCAACCTCTGTGAGGTGACTTCAACCTTCTTCTTTTCTTCAAATCCCTCGAAGTCTCTATCCCTTCTGATCTTGGCTTCTTCTGCAAAATTGATAATTCCAAGGGTTCTTTGCATGCACTCCTTGTGGCACTCACGATAACCTCTGGTTATCTGACGTCTTCCTCTTCTATGAACTCCTTGCAACAAAAATCCTTCAACCTTTCACTTGGGCTAGAAAAGTATAAGAATTCGACCTGCCTGCACAATCCTTGCACGACTCTGTGCTATACTCTCACTTCTGTTGGTATGAGAACAATGGTATCTCTCCTAAGATTTTCTGAGGTACAACTCAGAAAACTGTCAACACACTCTTTGCGGAATTTCACTACACTCCTTGCAAGAATTCTCAGGATGAGAAACAATTGAAACTCATTCTCTCCCTCTCAAAGAATTCATACATTCAACATGAAATCATACATGCACACAACATTGAAACAAATGCATAACAGATACCAGAATTAACTGTAAGCATACCATTCAATAGATGTAAACAGAATTCATAAACGCCATGAAAGTTGGATCAATGATTCCTTATATTAATCCAAGTGCATCTATACATGGGTTATATAGCACCAACTATCTTCTTATAGACTCTTTTTCAATTTCTGTTTTTCTATTCTCTTTCTCTACAACTCTCTAATTCTTACAATGAGAATAATGATACATCACAATGCATATGAGGGATCTTTCTAGATCTTTCCCTCCTACACTCTAAGCTATCAAATCGAAATAAAAGATACAACTACTTTACATTTAATACAATAAATTCCTCCAAGAAACAAATGAGAGCAACCGCTAAATATCTGAATTACAACTCAAAACATAAATGCGAATGCATTCTTTAGAGATATTACATTAATGTCTTATCCTTTCAAATTCAAAATTCTTTCAAAATGTACACTAGTGCATATCCAGCTGGCCTCCACTTTTGCACTTGCTTTGCTATCTTGCTTACAATTCTCCTGCATCATACTCCTCTGGCTGAAAAATTCATGAACTCATGTTCATGAGCTCCTGCACCATCTATCCATGTTTTTGGATCTCTACTTCACTTTCCCAACTAGCATCCTCAATCGGGCGTCCCTTCCACTTTATCAAATACTCAAAATATGTATTTTTCCCTGTCTTTTTGCTAACTCTCTGATCAATGACCGTTTCCATCTGCAACTTTTCAGCTACAAGCATCTGTCTAACCCATTGAACTTCCTTTTGATCTTTTGATCCCTCTATTTCATCTTTTCTATAAGGATACATCTCTTCTACATTGAATATGGGTGATATGCCCACATCATCTGACAACTCTATTTCATAAGCATTTGCCTCAAATTTCCTTATGATTTTACACGGCCCTATCTTTTTAATCTTCAGTTTATTATATGTTCCCCTTGGGAACCTTTCTTTTCTCAGGTGCACTAAGACTAATTATCCCACTTCAAACTGAAGTTCTCTTCTATGTTGATCTTCTCTATGCTTGTATTCCTGGTTGGAATTTTGCAATTCCTCTTTGATATTACTGTGGATTTCTTGCATCTCTACTGCAAATTCTTCCACTCCAGCACTTCTGAACTCACTCTACTCTAAATCTCTCAACTTAGAAACTCCCCTGGTTTGCATTCCACACCTTATCTGGAATGGAATTTGTCGGGTGCTCCTGTTAGGTGAATCATTATATGCAAATTCTACTTGTGGAAGAATTTGATCCCACCGAATGTGATGTTCAGCTACTAAAATCCTCAACAATTCCCCTAAACTTTGATTTACTACCTTAGTTTGTCCATTTGTCTAAGGGTGATATGCTAAGAAAAAAGATAAATTAGTCCCCAGCTTCTTCCATAGTGTCCTTCAGAAATGAACAACAAGTTTGGTATCCCTATCTAAAACAATACTCTTGGGTAAGCCATGAAGTCGAACAACTTCTTTGAAAAACAAGTTTGCAATGTGTGTTGCATCACTAGTTTTCTGACATGGAATGAAATGTTCCATTTTTGAGAATCTGTCAACTACCACAAATATGGAATCACAACCTCTTTATGTCCTTGGCAGTCCTAATAGAAAATCCATGCTTATCGCATCCCACAACCTCTTTGGTACTGGAAATGGTTAATATAATCATGTATTATGTCTCTTCCCCTTTGTGTGCTAGAAAATTCTACATTTGTTGACAAAATTCTTGACATATGTCCTCATCCCTAGCCAATAATATAGATTTTTCAGTTGCGTGAATGTTTTTTCATGGCCGAAATGTCCAACCAATCCTTCACTATGTTTTTCCTTAAGAAGATTCTCTCTCATAGAACTCTTTGAGATACACAATTGATTTCCTTTAATAATAATCCATCCTGGATTAAGTATTCAATCCATTGTCTTCTATCTCTCAAAACAATATTTTCACATGCTTCATAAGCGTCCCTGAAATCTGAATCATCCCTGTACATATCCTTAAGTCTACCAAAACCTAATATCTTTACACGAAACTCCTGTAGAATCAAAAATTTCCTACTCAACGCATCAACAACCTTGTTAACAGTTCCAGAAATGTTCTTTATAACAAAAGTAAATTTTTGCATAAATTCAACCCATTTCACATGTTTCTGGTTCAAGTTTTCTTGTCGAGTTATGAATTGCAAAGCATGATTGTCGCTGTACAAAACAAACTCTTTTGGAACCAAGTAATGCCTCCATTTCCTCAGCGCTTGTATGAATTTATAAAACTCTTTATCATACATGGAATATTTCATCTTTGCATCATTCAGCTTCTCATTGAAGTATGAAATCGGTCTATTGTCTTGGCTTAAGACTGCTCCAACCACAAATCCACTTGTGTCACATCTCACTTGAAATGTCTTACTGAAATATGGAAGAACTAGAACTGGTTGTTTGGTTATTTTCTCTTTCAACAACTTTAAACTTTAATTTACTTCATCTTTTCAATGAAAATATTTATGTCTTTTCTTGACTGTGTCCATCATTGGTGCAAAAAATCCACTAAAATTTTTGATGAACTTCCTGTAAAAACTAGCTAGTCCATGGAATCTTCTAACTTGAAAGATATTTCTCCGTGATGGCCATTCTTTGATCACTTTTACCTTCTTAGGATCAATCTTCAAATCATTTGAAGATATCACAAAACCCAAATAAATGAGTTCTTTCTTCATGAAAGATGACTACCTCATATTTATTAGCAACTTCTCCTACTGCAACTTCCTCATTACTAGATTTAGGTGTTTCCAATGTTCTTCTTCAGTGCTATTGAAGACTAGTATATCATCAAGATACACAATTACAAACTTTCCAATGAAATCTTTCAAGACTTTGTTCATTAAACTCATGAAATTACTTGGCGGATTCATCAAACCAAATGACATGACAAGCCATTCATATAATCCTTCATTCATCTTGAATGTTGTCTTCCATTAATCACCTTCCCTCATTCTAATTTTATGATACCCGCTTTTCAAATCAATATTTGAAAAAAACTTTTCTCCACTCAAGAAATCCATCAAGTCATCCATCCTCGGTAAAGGAAATCTGTACATGATGGTTATTTTGTTTATAGCCCTCGAGTCTGTACACATTATCCATCCACCATCCTTCTTTGGACTTAACATTGTTGGTATAGTGCATGGACTGAAGCTTTCTCTTATCAACCCCTTTTCCATCAAATATTGGACTTGCTTCTTGACCTCTTCCTTCTCCTACAACGTCAATCTGTACGCTTCTTTTTTTGGTAAAATCATCCCTCATATAAGTTCAATGTGATGGATTATACTTATGATGGGTGGAAATGAACAAGGTAAATTGTCTACCACTATATCAAAAAAATTATCCAGCATTTCCTGAATTTCCTCCGGTAGATCATCTATCGAAGTACTGGTTAAAATGACTCTAGGTTTCCTTACCACAACAAACTGCATCTCTTCTTCTTTATTGCCTTCCTCCATAATTTCCTTCCCACTCATGAGAAGTATAGTTTTTATTACTTATGCTTTCACCTTCTTGTCTTCAATTGGCAGCAACATATGTGTCCTACCATTCTTCTCTAAGGTGTATGTGTTCTTTCTCCCATCATGAACAACATTTCTGTCATATTGCCACAATATTCCCAACAAAATATGACAGACATCCATGGGAATAACATCACATAAAATCTCATCTCTGTATCCCCCTATATTAAACTCAAGTAAACATTGTTTAGTGACTATTACCTGGTGTCCCTTTTGCAACCACGAAACCTTGTATGGGCTTGGATGTGCAACCATCTCCAATTCTAGATTCTCCACCATTTCTGTGGATACTAGATTATCTGTGCTTCCACTATCCACTATCACCTTGCATACCCTATCATTGGTCTTGCAAGAAGTTATAAACAAACTATTTCTCTGGCCTGGATTCTCCGCCTCTTTCTCTGGCTTCAAGATATTTTCCTCATCATTAAATATCTTCCGCCTTCTACATCTTCTGCCTCAACATTTTTCCTTTGTACTTCTGAAATGTGAGCTTCTTGTCCTCCATATCTTTTTCTATCAGGACATTCAAAATATTTATGTATAATATTTCCACAAACAAAACACTTTATTTCGCCTCCTCTGCCTCTTCCTCTTGCTCGCGGAAAAGTGTTCTTAACGACATATTGTCTTCCCTGTGAACTTCCTCCTCTTTCTGGGTGATGATGAGGCTTCTTGTCTTCATCTTTGGGATTTTGTAATTTGTCCTAGGCAATTTCTTTGCCTCTTCTTTGACTTCTACCTATACCCCTTTGACCTTGCTTTTGGGCCAATTTTTCTTTTTCCTTCAGATCAATCTAATGAGCATTTTCCACATTTCTGATCATCACCATGCTCATATCATCCTGAATTTCATATCTCATACCACTCATGTATCTAGTGACCTTTTCATCATCACTTTCATGATGACCTGCTCTGATGTTCAGTCGGTAAAATTCCTCAGTGTATTCCTTCACTGTCATCCCCTTCTGTCTCATATTCTGCATTCTTCGAAATAGATTAATTTGATAGTCTCTGGGTATAAACTTGGCTTTCATATTTGCTACCATCCTATCCTAGATTTTGATTCTTTTCTTTCCTTTGCAACATCTATCAGTCCGCAGTTCATCCCACCATAGTTTTTCATGCCCTTTCAATCTAGTGACAACATGTTTTACTTTCCTATCTTATTCGATATCTTCATAGTTGAAGTATTTACCCATAGCTCTAAACCAATCTAGTAGCTCCTCAACATCTAAGTTGACTTCGTACATCAGAATGTCCATTTTTTCTCTGGCCCCTATGACTCTGAATAGACGTTCTTCTGTAGCATCTTCGGCTACAAATTCTTCTTTGGCTCTAGCTTTGTTTTCACTTTCAGCTTTGCTGACATCTCCTGTATTAGTAGCTCATCTCTGTGCTATCTCCATAGCATCTAATTGAGCATGAAGTTTCCTCATTTCCCTTTCCATCGTTGGATTGGGCATTGGTCTGTCTTGACCTCTTCTGGGTGACATTGCTCAAATCTTCTCTTTACTACAGATATTTAAAATCTGTGCTATGATACCACCTGACGCAACACCCCTACCTTAGCAGGTTCTGCTTGACCTCCCCGTCTAAGGATCGTTCTTAATATCCCCTTGAGCTGAAATGGCTCTTTGATTCCCAGCTGGAATCTTAACGCTTGTAACCATAGGTCATTCTTAGGAGCTACGCCTGGACGAACAAGTACTAGGCGCAAACTCTTACCAACGTGACCAACCAATGTGACCACAACCCTTATATGAAAATGTATTTCACGAATCACGATTTTGGGGGTATTGGCGTGATACAACCCCAACACTCCACATCCATGAAACCCCAAAACCTGATGTGGGACCTCTCCCTAGGACTAGATCTAATGGTCATGTTCCTTCTCCTCGATCGACGACCACAATCACATCGTGATTTCACATTTCACGATATTGGGAATACTTGTGTAACACCAACCAACTACTCCAACTCCCGACTCCTGAAATGTCGAGATATGAAATGAAGAAATCAATGACTCTTGTTGATCTAGATCCAACAGATACTATTCCTCCTAGGATTGTGAGTGCTGAAAGTTTATTAGCCTTATCCTTTCCACTAATCCACTATATCCAATGGATCATGAAATTTCGGTGTTCCTCTCTCCGAGAAATTCCACCGTTTGTTCATATTTTCAATGGCTCCAAGCCAAAGGACTGGGCATTAATTCTTCTGGGGTCAACCTCTGTGAGGTGACTTCAACCTTCTACTTTTCTTTGAATCCCCCGAAGTCTCTATCCCTTCTGAACTTGGCTTCTACTGCAAACTCAAGAATTCCAAGGGTTCTTTGCACGCACTCCTTGTGGCACTCATGATAACCTCTGGTTATATGACGTCTTCCTCTTTCGTGCACTCCTTGCAACATAAATCCTTCAACCTCTCACTTGGGCTAGAAAAATATAGGACTTCAGCCTGCCTGTGCACTCATTGCATGGCTCTGTGCTATACTCACACTTCTGTTGGTACGAGAACAATGATATCTCTCCTGATATTTTTTGAGGTAAAACTCAGAAAACTGTCAATGCACTCTTAGCAGACTTTCACTGCACTCCTTGGAGGAATTCTTAGGACGAGAAACAATTGAAACTAATTCTCTCTGTCTCAAAGACTGCATATGTTGAACATGAAATCATACATACATACAACATTGAAACAAATGCATAACAAAGACCGGAATTAACTGTAAACATACCATTAAATAGATGTAAACAGAATTCATAAACACCATGAAAGTTGGATCAATGCTTCCTTATATTAATCCAAGTGCATATGTACATGGGTTCAATAGCATAAGCTATTTGCTTATACACTCTTTTGCAATCTATGTTCTTCTATTCTCTTTCTATACAACTCTCTAATTCTTACAATGAGAACAATGATACATCACAATACATACGAGGGAGATTTCTAGAGTTTTCCCTCCTACACTCTAAGCTATCAAATCAAAATAAAAGCTACAACTACTTTACATTTAATAAAATAAATGACTCCAACAAACAAATGAGAGAAACCTCTCAAGATCTGCATTACAAATCAAAACATAAATGTGAATGCATCCTTTCAAGATATTACTTTAATGTATTATCCTTTCAAATTCAAAATGCTTTCAAAATGTGCACTGGTGCATATCCAACTGTCCTCCACTTAGCCGATCCATGGCCCCAATCATTCCTCAAAGGAGTCTTATTAGAGTTCTTTCCCCACCAGGTCTACCATTCACTCCGACCATCCATCTCCAATGAACGATTGAGATATATCAGTCTACCAATCTAATGGTTGATGATTAAGGAAACCTTCCAAAGGCTTAAGCCCAACCAGGGGCCCATCCTTGGCCTTTGAAAAATTAGATACCCACACGTGCTATTACCAAGATTGTACTGGCTTCCATGTTGGAACAACTCATTAGGATGATGTCATTCTCCCCTTTCCTTATTTATCACGTGAAGAGGAGGAACCTGTGATGAATTGACAGATGAGGTTAAATATCACCTTTGCATCGATCAATGGCTAGGGTTAATTATCTCCTTCTCTTGATCTGCGATCCATATCTCCCTTAGATTCCTTCCTATCGGGGTGTAACTCATATGATACACTCCGATAGTACCCATCCGATGGACATTAGAGATCTTTCTATGCTAAGATCCAACAATCAACAATTAAAGCGCTTACTCAAAGGCATGGGATTGACAGGGATCCATTCCCAAATCCTTCGACCAATTATAGGTTTCCATGTAGCATCCTTGAGTATACAAAAACTCCCCATTAACATGATGTTAGTAAGATGTCACCTTCCCACATAACCTCTCTAATATATGACCGTATGGATATCTACAATGATGGTTTTTCATGGGTTGTCCATTGATAGTCGACCCAGATTGCTCCTCAGAGTTTTCCATCAGAATGACTCTTCTTCGCGCTTCCAAACCACTTTGACGATTCCACCGTGACCAATGCTCACGATCATATAGATCTATCCTTCGATGGATTTGACGGTCATCAACGACCTTAATCCTTGGAAAGTTCCTGAATGCAGATGCCCCGATCAATGAAAAAGATTTAATCGGTGCGTTGAACTGATGACTACAATCTTCTCAAGTAAAAAACACGGTTTTCATAGGTTTAACACTCTAGTTAAGGAGTTCATGATTTCATAAGTTATCCTAAGTTATTTCCAAGGTCTACCCGACCTTCCTAGTTCTGTCCTGACTCCGAAAAACTTCTAAGGTATTTCCCTTTACCATTTGGAGGGGATTTTGTGTCCTAACAATGTTTTTGTTCTATTACAAGGACTAATGTAGGGTTCAAGGCCATCATTATATTTATGTTAAACCTTAATGGATCTTTTTGTTTCCTATAGTGGGGGGTATTTATGTGTTATTGACCTTCTATGGACACTTCTACAATTAAGGTATTTGTCCCCTACTCAAGAAACTTATTTACTATCGTGGAAAATCCATCATGCACTTCCAAAATTAGAGATTCATATTTATTTTCCTTAACTTAGGACAAATAAAACAATTTCATGCTCATACGTGCAATAATCGATAATCCCATTTAGATACATTAGTATTCATTCATGCAAAGGTGTAATTATTCCATCCAAACATATATAGTCGTGGCATACAAGTAAAAAAAATCAACCACATAATTCAATTCAATTACATAAGAAGGGAAGAATACTTATATTTTTTTACAAGTTACAATCGACCAACTGACTGTGGGTGTTCGTATTTCCAACCATCTGTAGGATCATAAACAACAATGCTCTGCAGTTTGGCCACCCGATTATGAATTCTTCCTCAGGTTCTCAAGGAATTACAATAAGGTTTTCCTCATACCCACCTAGTCCAGGACTCATTGAGGTTTATCAGACATCCTCCCAACGTCTAGCTCACCGTCTCTTGGCTTAGTTTGGGGACCTCCATCCTTAGACTAGTCTTGCAAACCAAAATATTACTCTCCCACTCCTCTCTCCTTGCTCCCTTGGGATCCCTATTTTTCTTTGTTTCCCATGTGTGTTTTCCTTGCAAACATTTCCTACCCAATAAGGTTATGAACCATCCTCTTCTTTCTGTGAGAAGAAATTCGTGAGGTTAAACTGGGACTGTGGAGATTGGTGATATATTTTACCTGTGTGTGACAATTTTTGTTTTCCTTACTTGATCCCCCATACCTGGATTCATTTGGGGTAGTTGGTTTGTTCAACTACCATCCTCCCTTATTAAATGATTTTCCTTGGAATTAGAGTGAAGGGGAATAATTGAGTATTTCCAAATTAAGTCTTCAACAAGGAAGCTTGGGTCCTCTTATTCTAATAGAATATATTCTTATTCCTCTAGCAATATCATGGACAATACTTAAGGTTTCACCCCCACAGTTAGTTGTTGGCAATTTTTATTGATCATTAATACATTTACATTGTTTACATGCCATGACATGGAAATCATAAATCATGAATAATTACAATATGGGGAAAGAAAGGTGTTTCAATCCCCCCCCCCCCTTAAAGGAACACCATCCTCAATGTTCTTTTCATTTTAGCAATATTATCCATGGCTTCATATTTCAACTACTTTAACAACGTAGTTCCTCTTCTTTTTTTGGTCCTCTCCAGACTCTTGGCATTTAGCACATGTCGAAAGAAATATTAGGAAAAAAACATATTAATTCACAATTTCATGCATAACATTTCATTACTATTCAAAACTCAAGGGAAAATATTCTTATCAAAAGTATACTTATCTGTGCAATTACATGGATTTGCATCCATATGGTTGCCTCATTAACATGGCTCACGATTTTTCTTGACATAACCATTGTGCTCATGCTCCCAATAAACCATTTTCATGAGATTATCAAAGTATCCTCTTCCTTGTGGTCACTCACCCTCTAGGATTAGGCTCAAACATCCCCTTCTATGCTATACAGTCTCTTAGGTGATCCATCTTTCTTGCCAAGGATTTCTCACACATGAATAGTTTCGGAGACTTCATCGAGTCTTACAGTCGAGGCATCCCTTTGAATTTCTCTTGCAAAGGGCATCCCTCTGGCCCATGTTACCACAAAACGATATTATTTTAAGGTGATAATGGCATATTACAGGGTTCTCATGTCATAACAATAGCCTTTTCCATGCTTTCCATCTTGAAAGCCATCATCTGTCCCCCCAGGAAAGACCTGTAATCTCACCTATATCACATGCATATAGTGAATTCATGAGATATCATCATCAATTTCAATTGAAATTTTTCTTTGAAATCTACCACCCACAAATTTCCATTTCACTTTTCTATTTTTGGATTTGTTCCATATTGGAACCTGATTTCACAAGCATTAGATTTTCCTTCTCATAACAATTTGGATCAATAGGCATTGGTATTCCTCATGGGATTACAAAATTTCCATATCGAAGACCCTTTTTCTTGTAATTCCATCTTCACACAGACAAATAAACTATTAGTTATCATGCACATACATATTCATTTCACACTTGTAGTGGCTTCCCCACAATTTCAAAATTGTGCATACTAACAATTAAATCATATTTATCCATTCAATGATATGAGGTAAAAGGAAATATATCATTCCTTTGACATGCATCATTCCAACATACCATACTTTTTCCAAATACAATTCAAACATCAAATAAAATTAACCAATGTGCCAATTCCCATGGCCACTTTCACACACAATGCACCCCTATACTAATTTCAGATTTGTTACTTTTCATATAGGCATTCTATCTTGGTGTTTGGAATTCAACCAACCTCTCACCATATGGATTATCTATCCACCTTGATTATTATAGGAGGACTATGTTTCCTTCTTTAAACTGATCATGACCTCAAATCAACATTCATTTTAAGAAAATTAAAATTTTATATGAATGCATTTAAACATTCTTTTTTTCTTTGTTGACAATTCAGGGTGTCAATCTTGGCCACCCAATTCTCTCTTTACATTTCTACAACTCTTGTAGAGTATTGGGAGGTACTTCTTCCATTATGGGCAGTCATATATATATATATATATATATATATATATATATATTTCTTAATGTATTTAACTAATGTGTTTTCTTACGAATCTCTTTATCCCCAATCACTTCTTGATTGGTCAATGTATTCATGACATTTCTGTTCATGAATTTCCCACAAGGATTGTAACAACCCTTGATTGGTATGGTTTTTACCCTCTATCATTTAGGTTCTTCCTTCCTGATCATACTTTACTTTGGTATCGATGGCTTACAACAACCATTCAAAATCATTTTTATATCATTAGAATAATGAAATATTCAGAAGGGATTCTTACCCAATCCATTCATACCTTATTCCAAATGGACATGAACACTTTTATATCTATTACAGTTGTCAATACCCTCTATGATATTATCTCATCAGTGGTGCTTCATGAGGACTCCTAAGTCCCTTCAACATTCTATTCTACCAAAAATATTTTGTAATTATCCTCTACCTGAGGGTGTCCATCATTGGAAACTGTCTTCCACAACAACTCCAATACTTACCTACATATAACATGCATCATCTCATTAAAAATCATATAAGTTGTCATGTAAAATCAAAATGCATGTATCATAACATTTAAATCAATAAAGCATTTTCAGATATGCCCCAACATATCTCTATGCACTCTATTACATTATCCTCAATGTTCTCCTGAGTGTAAACATGAAAAATTTTTAGTTGTCTTTATAATCATGTAGCTATCAATATTCTTGTGCCAAAACACTTACTTGCAACCACATATCAGTTTCCCATCCTAGAGAAACACCATAAATGACAAGAAAGGAGTCACGAGACTCTTCCCTTTTCCCACTCCTTCTACATAGCCCTAAACTTTCAGCCTATATGAATTAATTTCGAGGTTTCACTACCTTTGCACAACATGTCTTAACCAAGCTCATTTAATTAAACATATTTGTCGACTTTATCTTTCATTTACCAGTTGCACTTATTTCCACAACTACTATTTTGAAGCATACAAATCTGTCTCATTATTCATAATTTGACAGTGAGAAAGTATAAATCCTTTTCTCCTTATTTTTCTTCTATAATTTATCCCTCCTTGGATCTTCCTACTCTGTTCCTTGATAAGTATTAGTTAATTTTATCTTGACCTTTCCCGGATAATAATAAACATACTTACAACAACAAGATTTAGTTCACCATTTAATTATGAATTAGTGCATTATGCACATTTACCAAAAATCAGGTTGGTCAACATTCACTTGCATGTCTCCCAGGAATGCATTATATTTTAAAATGTAATCCATGATTCTTATGTAAATAGGCTCTGCATCCTATTGCTTGCCTTTCCAACAACAATTTAATGTTATGACTTTGTCCCATTCATAGAGTTTCTACACATTTTGATAGAGATTTATGAGATGAACAGAATGAATAAAATATTGAATAAGATAACACAAAGATACAAAGAACAACAATAAATATCCAGTGAACAATAACTTCTATTAAATAAAGAAAATAAGATGAAACTGTAAAACCACAGAACTGAAAACAACTTACTCGAATGGTGGTAGCTATCTTTGAGAAGAGATGTGGCTGCTACAAGAATCCATCTGAGCATAATGATTACAATGAGGCTCTAGAGGAATTTTTAACATTAATCATGAATTCCAAAACCCTATATAGCCAAAAATCGAACCCTAGGAGACGAAGCGCCAAAATTTATGTGGGCCCCGATGGGTAAGTTGGTACCTCAACTTCCCGAGGTCATAAATGTTTCATAAGACCTTCGTTTTAGGCATGTGATAGCTCGTTGGAAAGGTATTTTAGATAAATACACATTATTCCATCAATACTTGACTCAGTCTACAATTTTATTGTGGAAAGACAAAAAAAACATTATTTAGGGCCCCAAAACGACCCTAGAAGTACAAAAAGATGTACTAACATGAAAAATTCCAAAATAAGCTAGTTAGAATAGGTGGGAGGCCACCAATATCCATATGGATGATGTGTAGGGATTCAAGATAGCCCTAAAAGTATAGAACCCACAATTACAAAGAATGTCATCATTACAAAGAAACATGTTGAACTAAAAAATATCAAGAGGAGCCAGTTGGAATAGGTGGGTTGCCACCAATATCCATCTAGATCAATCCTCCCCCTTAGGAAGAAATGGTATCCATTGTGTTGAGTTCCTCCATCAGGTAAGAAAATTTTATTTTGAATTTGTTCCTAGGTAAGCTACTTGCCTTGGTGCAGGAGCTTCCCTGCCTTGACAACCCGATAAACCTAGATCCTCTACTGGTGAGTACCCTTTGTTCGACAACACAAGTATTCCAATAGAGGATGAACACCTTCAGTAACCACTCACACAACCAAATCAAATATCAACACACCGATGTTTTGACGTGGTAAAATACCTACGGGGAAACATCCACGACCCCAACCAACATGGCCACTTGGAGTAGTTTATTAATGCAAAAGAAAAATATTACAAAGAGATTTTACAAGAGATTTTCTCACAATCGATCATCGAAAAATGACCCTCCATGCTCTTTAAATAGATATCATAGATCAATCAGGTGTTAAGCCACATATCAGTGACCGTTAATATCGAGGATAATATGAACTGTCAGATCACTCTATGTTGGGAACATATCATGACCGTCAGATTTCATAACTACAAATGCATACTAAAGAAACACACTTTTACCTAATGACACATTAGGCCAAGTAGATCTTAACTAACCCTAAGTGTCTAAATATCCTAACATCCCCCCTTAAGAACAACTTGGGATAGGATTGAAGGATTTACAATAGTGACAAAATAGGAGAAGGAAGGAGGAATTAGAGCCTATGCCCCCCTTAATGACAACTTCTTGAACTCCTAACATAGATTGAAGTTTGGAAAACTTCGCTTCTGTAAGAGACTTTTTGAAAATGTTTGCAAATTGATCTTCTCTGGGGAAAAAGAGTACATCAATAACTTGATCATGAATGAGCTTTCTGATGAAGTGCATGTGTAGCTCGATGTGTTTGTTGTGTTGATGTTGAACTGGGTCTTTGACGAGCTTGATGGCACTCCGATTGTCACACCAAAGGCTGGTTGGATGTTGTTGCTAGATTCCAAAATTTAAAAGAATCTATCAAAGCCATAAGGATTCTTGACTTGCATTTACCACTTCTCGGTACTCTACTTCTAATGAAGAAAGTGAAATAGCCTGTTGTTTCTTATAGGCCCAAATGATAGGTCCTAAACCAAGGATGAAAACATAAACTCTAGTAGATTTCCGATCATCAGGGTCACTGGGAAAATATGAATCAGTGAAACCAACCAATAAAGGAGTCCCCCCTGAATTGTAATGTATCCCGAACTGAACTATACCATGTACATAGAGAAGTACCCTTTTAGCTGCTTTCCAATGGTTTTCATGGGGTGTTTGCATATACCAGGCAACAAGAGAAACAACAAAGGAAATATCATGACGGGTATGAGTCAAATATAAGAGCCTACCATCTAACTGATGTTACAGGGTGGCATTAACTTCGTGAGAAGTACAGGTGGCAGTAAGTTTGACTCCAAACTGGAAGGGAGAAGGGGCTAGTTTACAATCATCCATGTGAAAGTGACGAAGAAGGTCACAAGCATACTTATACTAGGAAAGAAAAATTCCTTCATTGGTTTGCAAAACTATGATGCAGGAGCATCGTTGGCAAGCGTGCAGAGGTGGGACCACTGAACACGTGAGAGTTCCTTTGAAACTTCAATGTGAGTAGTCACAAAAGATTTCAGGATCCACCTCCACACAACGTCAAAATTCACCTTCGGAGGCATGCTTGAACCGGTGCCGGGCTTTTCCCTTGGAAGCAAGTTTTTGAAATTGTAAGCAGAGCAGAAGTTTCCACTTCGGCTCTGGAATACAACTAGACTAAGATAGCGTAGGATAAGGTTTAGAGTAGGCAAATAACAGAAAAACCATAGGAACATTGGGATTTATGTAAAAATTTTGTAAGCCCAGTTAGCGACAAGGAGGGAAGAGAAGGAAGAGAAGAGAGGGTTGTAATACAGAGAAGTCATCTGTAAGAGAACTGCGAGTGAGCAGAAGATATCAGTTTTTGGAGCTACTATATTTTGTATGTATTTAGTAGCCAATGGGAACTTATGAATAGAACATAATGGAAAATTGATGCAAATGTGTTGTTCTTGGGCTGTGTGTATTTTCTTGTTATTTTATGTTTTGTAAACAAGTGAATGGAACTATGAGATTTTCCCAGTTTCAATTGTTTCTCTTTGTTAGGAACTCTGCAAGGTGTGCATCGAACGAGAGAGAAATGTTGTGGAATTTTTTTCTCTTCATTAGGAGCTATACAAGGTGTGCATCGAGCCAGAGAGAAAACGCCGTGGATCTAAGCTATCGAACTCCCTCAGATGTAAGGAGTGCGCGGAAGTCAGAATCCAAACTAGACAAAGCTCAGGAGGGATAACACTTTGGAAGTGTTGTCGAGATCCAGGAGCCCATTCCCTGGGAGGAGCGAAGACCGAGTCTTCACAGACTTAGAAAATCTTCTAAGTCAAAGTCGAGTAAAATATTAGGAGGAAGAACGCCATCAAGCATTGGACCGCAGTGGAAATCCCTGCAGACCATCCAATTGAAAGGAGGAGGGCAGGATTTAACCCTGTATAAATCCAAGAGGAGAATTCGGAGATCCGAATGGACAGTCGAGAATCCTCGAGGAGGACCACCGAAATCCCACAGGCCGTTGGATCAGGAGGAGCTGCGAGGAGGTTAGCGGCGAGAGTTTCTCAACATTCATTTCAGGATTTCGGGGACCATGAGTTAGAAAGACAGGAGATCTTATCTTTCAGGATCCTGAATCTCAAAATTGCGAATTGACCAGGACTGTCGATCATAGGGATTGTCATGAGTCGTCGATCGGGCATCGGGACATTTCGAAGTTTCAGATTTTTGGCAACCGGGGACTCCAAGGAGCATAGACATCCCCTTGTATCTTGATTTCGTGAAACGCAAAATCCCAAAAAGGAATAGGCACCGGGCCATTTCAGCTTTTCGGCGATCGGAAACTCCAAGGAGCAGGGACACTCCTTGTATCTTGATTTTGTGCAATGCAAAATCCCAAAAAGGAATAGGCATTGGTTCATTTCATCTTTTTAGTGACAAAAAACTCTAAGGAGCAGGGACACTCCTTGTATCTTGATTTTGCGAAATGTGAAATCCCGAAAAGGAATAGGCGCCAGGTCATTTCGGATTTTTGGCAACCGAAAACTCTAAGGAGTAGGAACACTCCTTGTATATTGATTTTGTGAAATGTGAAATCCCGAAAAGGAATAGGCGCCAAGTCATTTCGTCTTTTCGACAACTGGAAACTCCAAGTAGCAAGGACATCCTGCGCATTCTAATTTCACGAACTGTGAAATCCTGAAATAATAAGCATCAGGTATTTCATCTTTTCGGCGATCGAAGACCCTAAGGTGCAAGGATATCCCTTGCATACAGATTTCATGAAATGTGAAATCCCGAAGGAGCGAGCACCAGACCATTTCAGCTACCAAAGCTTCGAAAGACCAGAAGATGGGATACTTGACTCATGAAGTACCAGTCCTCGATAAGCGCCTTTTCAACTTGGCACTTGGTCACAGCCCTTGGTCGCACGCTATGGGAGCTCACGCTTGGCGCTCAAAAAATCCAACTGGGCATTCATAAGGGACCTGTGTAATTGTTCGAAGGGTTCCAGTTAAGAGCCATTTCGGCTCCAGAATCAGAATATCCTGATCGGGAGGTTGCACAACCCTTAGGAGGGATAGGGGGTCTACATCAGGTGGTATCAGAGTTTAGTTTTTGCCTATAGATTTTAGGCGAAGGAGGAAAATGAAGGAGACAGAAAACTCGAAGCTATACTCTGTGTGTGACAGATAATCAACACAATGCCGCTAAGAAGATGAGATCCACCTTTAGCCAACCGTGATGTAGAAAGGGAGATGTGAGAGTTTCATTCCCGAATGGAAGCAATGGAAGAAGCACAAAGAAGAGAACCTGATGTTGGGGATGTCAGTGATGCGGAAAGTGAAGAGGTTGAGGTTGAAGAAGCGACATGAGAGGATGCTGCAGAGGAACATTTGTTGAGAGTAGTTTCCAGATTGGGAGGCAGAGCTAAGATAAAGGTCCCCATATATGAGGGAAATATAGATGCTGAAGAATTGTTGGACTAGATAAGGTCCATGGAAAAACACTTTGACTATGAAGATATCGATGAGGAAAAGAAGGTGAAGTAATCAGTCACCAAGATAAAAGGGCATGCAACACTATGGTGGGACAAACTGTAGGCTGAGAGGAGAAGTAAAGGCAAACAGTGGATAAAGAGTTGGGACAGGATGGTATCCAAACTGAAGGCTAATTTCATACCCAAAGACTACCAGATCAATCTATTCAGAAAGCTACAGAACCTGAGACAGAAAGGAATGACAGTCAAGGAGTACACCGAGGAGTTCTATAGGCTGAATATCAGAACTAGACAAAGGGAGAGAGACGAAGAAAAAGTTTCCAGATACATAAATGGCTTGAGATATGAAGTCGAGGATGAGCTGAGAATGATGTCAGTAAGGACTGTGGAAGATGCATATCAATTTGCACTGAAGGCAAAGGAAAAGTTGGCTAGAAAACATAACCAGTGAGGAAGAGGTAAAAGCTCGGTCCCAAGCAAAAGCAAGGGATTTAACCATGACAGAGAAAATCAGTCTAAGGACGAGGCTGAGAAACCACACAATCACTCGGAATGAGGAGGAAGTTCATGAGGAAGACAGAGTGGTGGAAGAAACTCTTCTAGAGGAAGAGGCAGAGGAGGAGTAAAGTGCTATAACTATGGAAATATAGGGCACATGTCTTGGGAATGTCCCAAGAAGAAGAAAGAAGGAGGAGAAGCCCACATTTCAGAAGCACAACGAAGAGATGTTGAGGTAGAAGGAGAAAAGGATGGAGCATCCCTGATGTTTGTTGGGCACTTTAATTGTCTAATTGAATGGAAAATCAAAGTGTTCAATATGAGTTGTCTACCCAGGGAAGTCTGTTATTTCAAGATAATTCTGCACAGTCTATGCTAGATTATGAAAGCATCTCTAATCTAATTGCAGTAGGGAATTTCTTTTAACAAAAACAAACAAACAATATTGCTAACACAATTGTGCTGATACAACTGGAGTGCTATAGAATTAAAATCATAATTTAAATCTAAACTAATGAATCTACAAAAACCATGAATTTCCTACCTTAATCTAACCTTCTAATTTACTTTTGCGAGAAGAAATTTTATACTATTGCTAAAGGGAAATCTACTTATTGCAAGAAGCTACTTCACACTTTTAATTCTCCAAAACAAGTTTTTAACCTAATGTAGAAAAAGGAAAAGCAGTTCTCCAACCATGTTCAACAACTAACTTCTAATTCTCATGAGACAATTTTATGCACATTTACCAAGAAGGAACTAAACTGTAACAACATTTATATTCAGAAATATCTAACAGTTAAACCATTCGCAATGAAAACGACTAAATCTAGGATTCAAAATAGAGGGGAATCAGTGAGGAAGGTGGACCCTTTCCTTCTCACTGAATCCACTCAAAAGATAGGTTATAGTCTGTTAAAGAAATTCAATCCACTTCTTCATTCAATTGCCAAAAAGATGTTTGTGTACAATAATCACTCATTTCTTCAGTTCAAGCAAAAAGACTAACTACACTTTACATTACAAAAGCTATACTATTTAAAGTCAGAGTCAATCAGTGTTTAGAAACAGAGTAGTTTTGAGAATCCCCGATTCTCAGGCTATTCGTTAGATATCATTAATACAAAATCTTGAATTCTCCTTCATCAACATCATGAGCCAACATTCTAATCAGCAGGTGTTGCAGCAGTCGTATCACAACAGGAGTGGTGGCATATATTGTAACATCTTCTGAGATTAACAAGCTTCTATCGTAGCAGTTGTGTAACAACTTCCAGGATTGATGGACATCCGTGGCAGAAGTCATGTAATAGCTTCTAGGATTGATGGGCATCTGTTGCAGAAGTCCTGTAACAACTTCCAGGAATTGCGCATAGCTATGATAGCAACGAGTTTCTCGAAGTGGGTTGTTCTAACACTTTGATCATTAGTTAAATTATTTCATGGGTAAAATATGTGAACATTATCAATCAAACATGCTAAGTAAATGAAAACATAAAAGAAATATGAACAGTTCGTACCTTGGGAAAAAGGGTCTTGGTGCTCATTATAATAGTCATTTATCTTAGGAATGAGAAGGTTGAATGATCAAAATGTGTAGTGAAAAAGGGACATTTCAGGGTCCTAACATACCCCCCAACTGAAGACATTGCATGTCCTCATGAAAAACACATTCAAACCTTATTTTGTAGCTGAAGTAGATCAATATCTCCTCCAATGCAAAATTGTGAAGAGAAATTTCTAAGTGTCGGTAATGAAGAATGTTGTGTCAAAAAGAAAATATGCTGAGTCAAAAATCTGTTTGGGTTTCTTTATTCTTGAGAACATGATCAGTTTGATTTTCTTGAGTAACAACTCATGAAGAAAACAGAGGCTCTTGTTTGCAAGCTTCTTGTATACCAGGAGCTGATTTATGACGATGACATCTCCTTTGTTTTACTGATTTTTGCTTAGCAGGAAGTCCATGTTTAGTCTTGATTGATACATTTGTTGGTCCTGTAGCAACTGGAAATTTGACTACCTCATATCCTGCCTCATAGTAAATGTTTCCACACTCAAAACACATTAGTTCTTTGTTTCTTCCCAAAACAACTTTTTTCAGTGCTAGGATGTCCATGGTTATCCCCTCTGGATTCTTCTATAGGGAAACTGCCACCTCGTGTTTCAGGGTTTTTAATTCAGCCTTGAGGTTAGCATTCTCTATTATCAGTGTAGCGATCCTAGAATTTTCTATATTCTTGATCTTTTTCTCTATTTGGGCAAACAATTGGGCAAGTGGTACATCCTCAACATGTTGTGGAGTTGATTCTTGTGTAACAGCTGTGTCCAGTAGGACTGGTTCTTGTGGATCAGTCTCGACATGGATAGTTGGTGCTTGTAGAACATCTTTTTCTGTCAGAACTGGTTCTTGTGGAGCAGTCTTGACATTGTTGGTTGGTTCCAATATTACTAGCTCTGGTAGGACAATCTTCTGTGGAGCAGCTGGTTTTGGTGTAAAAACTGTATTTGTCAGGACTACTTCTTGTGGATTAGTCTTGACGTGGATAGTTGATTCTTATGGAACTTTCTCTGCATCAACCATAGGGAATAGTGGACAAAGAATAGGAACGACCTGCTCCATATCTTGTCTTGCAATTGCAGCTTCGACAGACCTGGTGGACCTGGTTTTTCTCTTAGGTAAAGTAGAAATGAAAGTAGTGGTTTTCTTCTTCGTTGTTGGAGGAGGAACAGGGTGTTATTCCTCAAGCACACAAGGAGGATATTCTAGTATACTGGGGTCTGCTATGATTTGGATATTGTCAATGGACATGGGATGCACAGAATCATCAGGCAAAACCAATGATTCTGCTGCAAATTGAGTACATTCATTTTGAAAGGAGAAGATAGTTTCCTATAGTTCTAGGCATAAGGTAAAACCTGGTATTCATGCCCCTATAGAATTCTCTGTTGCAGCAGCTAGAGAGTTCTGATTTGATGTTGATCCAATTTTATCAATGGATCTCCAAGGTTTTCCTTTGAATGGATGTTTCCTTTTCTGCGAACATGCACAGGTAATGCTAGTAGGTGCTTGATCAGTTGTAGTAGTAATAGGATAATCTTGTGTGATTGCAGCAACAATAGGAGGGGTCTGTGTGATAGTTGGTGCCTCAGCAGAGGGGGTAAGTGGTCTTGATGTTATAGTGGACCGTGCTATCCTTGCTCACGTTTTAGGTAATGCAAAGGTAGGAGCAGGGTTTTTCTTCTCAGAGGCAGGGGGTTGAATTTCAATAATCAGTGTATCAGCCAAGTGTTGTGATTGTGGTCGAGTGGTTGGCTCTTCATATATTTGTTTGTCCACAACTATAGGCTGTTGTAATGAAAATTCATTGAGGCTTGTCTGTTTGGTGCCAGGATGGCTTCAGGTTACACATTTTATTTTCTGAGTCTTCTTACGGACAGTGACAGTAGGGGTTTGGATTGTTGTTGTAGTCGAGGGTAGAGGTTCTGGAAGAGATCCATGGGTTGCAGTTTCGAGGACTTGTGCAATCCTTTCTAGATTTATAGACTATGGCTGGTCTACTGTGGTAGGTAATGGGTTATTGGAAATGCCCATACCTCTATGAATTAAGAGGTCGATGAGTCTGTTATTAGAAATGCAGTTCTTGGGGATCTTGGATTTTTTTACAAAATGGGCCATGTTATGCAATGATTGTAGGAGATAATAAGGAATGTTTATCAATTTCTGATGTCGCAGATGTGATAATAAGATGAAATCAGAAAAATAAACAACTTGGTATCGACCTTCACAGGTGATGTACCTTTTAAGAAATTCTACAACTTTCCCCCATGGCTCTGGTAAGGAATTGATGTCTACACCTCTTCCCTTGGTCTTAACTCACTCAGTGTTGATGAGGAACCACTTCTGTGCATCCAGAAGATGTGTTTTTCTATTAAACCATCAGTCTCCCATTCTTGGCAACCCTGTTACAGCAACAATTCTTGCCTCTGTTACTGGAATCCTTTCCCCATTCACCATTGAATACCCTTCAGTAAGATTTTGACTAAACTCCAATACCTCATCCTCACTAAACTCTTTCAACTTCTTAAAATATGATATCTAGACGACCTAAAGAAATATTTGGTAGGACTTTGGGTGTAGCAGCAAACTGTCCAGAGTTGCAGGTTCATGTCTCACAACTGATCCTCCCATGATGTTTCTTGAGAGTCACAGGCATGTTGGAGGAGAAACTATCACCTAAATCAGAGACACAATAGGCTCGAACGTGGTTTGCAGAGAGAATATAGTGTCTTAGTTAAAAGAAGTGTGGGTGGAAAGGTGGTGGAGGTGTGTATAAACTTTCGAATGAACAACTAGATTTACGTCCCCCCCCCCTCCCCCCAACTAAGAGGATTGGCTCTAGGTGTAACCAGTTAGTAAATAGGAAATCATGCTTTTATATCTTCATTACTTTAACACGTAGGATTAATCACGTACCTCAAATATTACCACACATAATGACCTATTAGAGTAACAACATAATCCAGCCGTTGTCGGAATGGCACGTAATAGCTAGCATGATGAAGGATTGTGAGAGAAATGATAGCTTGTGCAGAGTCGTAGTCCTTACCGTAGTGAGCCAACTGGATATCGCCGAATGTGAAGTCACATCATAATGAAGCATCACTTTCAGATAGAAAGGATCAGTATTTTCTAATCAGTGGTGCTATTGCATGAAAGATTGGAGGGTTGGAGCCGCAACATAGGAAAAAAGAAAGAGTGAAGTGGTAAGAAAGAACAACAGTAATTAGTGTATCAACAGGTTCTTTTTCAAAAATTTCAAAGGTAGGTGTAGCAGTGTTGAGATTGACCAATTTATCGGAAAAAGGTGGAACAACATTGAAATCGACCAATTTATCAGAAGAAGGTGTAACAACATTGAAATCGGCCAATTTATCGGGAAAAGGTGTAACAACATTGAAATCGACCAATTTATCGGGAAAAGGTGTAACAACATTGACATTGGCCAATTCATCGGAAAAGGTGTAACAGCATTGAAATCGGCCAAACGCTACCTTACTTTGATTCTAGGAGGTTTTTCAACTTCCATGAACTCATCATTTCCTTTTGTTCATCAATCTATCTGCACACACATAATTTCCTGATACCTTCCAAGGTTTTATTAACATAGTAAAGAAAATAGAAAAATTTCAACTAAAAACAGAGAAATGCAAATTTTGCTGAGATTATTTATATACAAAGTTTGAGCAAAAGAAGTCCTAAAGTTCATAAGGGGAAGGAGCAAGCTCCTTTTCATTTAAGATTTGATAATTTGTATTAGATGTATAGCTAGTTTTGAATTCTGCCTTGGACAATGGACGCTGATACAGACGCAGACGATGACCATTTGCATGTAAGTGTATATTGGATCCATCAATAGTAATCAACTGGACTATCCCATTGGGAAAGATAGTGTCTACCTCGTAAGTCCCTAGCCATCGTGTACGTAGCTTACCTTGAAATTACTTAAAGAGTGAATCATACAACAGAGCCCAATATCCTTTTTGGAATAATTTCTTCTTAATGATTCAGTCATGCCATTTTGTTATTTGTTGTTGAATCACTATGGTTTGATGGATGGCGTCCAAACGCTTTTCATCAAACTCATTGAGCTACTACAGTCTGGCTTTTTGTGCCATAGTCAAGTTGAGGTTGACTGTTGATGCAGTTCTTAAGGTTTTGATTTCAAATTCAATGGAAAAAACATGGCTTTTTCCATACACCAGCTCATAAGGAGAAAAACTAGTTGTTCTCCTCCAAGTAGTTTGGTAAGCCCATAGAGCTTCATGCAGTCTGTCAGACCAGTCCCTATGATTTTCTCTCACTATTTTAGTAAGAATGGATTCGATAACTTTGTTGGTGCTTTCCACTTGGCCATTTCCTTGTGGATGGTATGGAGAAGCTATTCTATGTAAAATATGATATTTACTGAGTAGAGATTCAAATTTATGTGATGTGAAAGGGGGTCCTCCATCAGTGACTAGTTCTCTGGGAACGCCAAACCTAACAAATATATTTTCAAATAAGAATGCTAAGACAACCTCTTCTGATGCTCAGATAAGTGCTTTTTCCTCCACCCACTTGGTCATGTAATCTGTACAGACCAATATATAGACTTTCTGATTGGAAGGTGGGTGAATGGGTCCTACAAAATCCATGGCCCATCTCTCAAAAGGCTCTAACACTACCTGAGACTAGAGAGGCATCTTATCCCTATGAGTTGGCTGACCCATGGGAGCTGTGGACAATTTCTGTTTCAGATCTGCAAAAGACAATTCACAGTGGTTAGTCCAACTAAAGTCAACATCTTTTGTTAGTAGGAAAAAAAATGGAGAGGCAATTTTAGAGAAATTTTTAATGAATCTCCTGTAATACCCGGCGTGCCCTAAAAAACTTCTTACCTCTTTCTGAGTTGATGGAGTTGGAATGTCCAAAATTACCTGGATTTTGGCTGGATCTACCTGAATCCCTGCATAAGAGATGAAGTGTCCCAACACTACCCCTTCGCACATCATTATATGAAAATTTTATGTACTTAAAGAAAGATGATATTTTTTACATCTTTTGAGAACATTTTCCAAATTAGACAAAGCATTTTCAAAATTAGTCCCATAAGGTGTAAAGTCATCCATGAATATTTCCATACAATCATTCACCATATCATAGAAAATACCAATCACAACTCTCTAGAAGGTGTATGGTGTTGGACAACTGAGAGGGGGGGGGTGAATCAGTTGTTACTGAGATTAAAAAATTATGATTCTTTTAAAAATATTTTCAGAAACACTGAATGATGATCATAATAATGCAAAGAAATAAACACAAGCACATTCAACATCAATCACATATATGAGAAACACAGAGACAAATATTTTTCAAGGAAACCCATACAAGGTAAAAACCTCTTTTTATTTATATGATAAGTAATAATTACATTCTTTACATTATCATACATATGAGAACCAACTCATAATGAGGCTACAACCTCTATTTAGCAAGATGCAACTTGCTGAGAGCACCAACTCTCTGTTTTCTCTAGCACCAACTAGAAGGAAGCACCAACTCCCTGGTTTCTCTAGCACCAACTAGAAGGAAGAACCAACTCCTTCTGTTTCTCTAGCATAAACTAGTAGGAAGCACCAACTCCCTGTGTTCAAGAACCCACTTGAACCTCTGAGGACAACAATCCTCCCTAGCACCTCCCAACCACCCTGAAAAATAAATCTTTGAATCTGAAACTTACTACAGTGATATAATGTTCAACAATGGCTTACCCGACTTATCACTATTCTGCTGCATCTCTTTGCTCTTTCTGCCATACTTCCTTTCTGCACATCTCACTTGCATTGTCTGTTCTTCTACAATTTATCCTCTGTGCGCCATGTCCATTCAATGCACAGTTCCTCTTCAGCCCAATTCAGCTGTTGCACAATCTTCCTTCTACACGCATGAATCACTTTCCACATCAACAAACACCACCACTCGAACAACAACAACCACCACATAACGTCTTTGTATCGTGTATTTATAGCTTTTGTGCACCTTGTGCATGAAATTTTCACCATGCCTCTGCATGCATACTCTTTGTCGTTATCCTCCACCTCTCGAGTGCTCTATCTGATCATCATCGTGACTCTTCAGCTTCTCTGGTGGTTCGCTCTGCGTGTCCAGTATCACTGGGTGTTATGCTGAGATTCCTCAGCCTCTCTGGAAATTGAGACTCTTCATCTTCTCTGTGACAGTCAATCTCACCTTCTCTGTTTCAGTTATGGCCTCAATCCCATCCAGTTGTCAATCACCTCCACGAGTCATCTTCATTCCACTGGCAGATTTCATGTGACTCTTCTGCTCCTCTGGAAATCACACTGAGGTCTCTTCGCATCCTCTAGTAGAACCCATCAATCGTTATTGGAAGTTTCACTGTGTCGTGCAATGGTAGCCCTCCGATCTTGTTCAAATTCACCTGCACCATTGGATTAACTCTGAAGGGTATTGTCATTATTTACCCGTTTCGCACTTTCGTTGCAAACTTATAATCTTCATCGACCCTGATCGATGGTTCATGATCTTGATGAATCAATGGTCCTGATCTCATCATGATCTCACATCTCGCTATTCCTTCGATGGATATTCTTGTAACTCCCAGTCGCGATAGGAAAAGCTCCGAGATGGAGCTCAGATCAATGATCCACATTCTTGGTAATCCGACAGTCCTGATCCTCTTGCAATCTCGCATCTCGTGATTATTGTGATGGAGGTTCTTGTCACTTCAATTCACGATAGGCGAGGCTCCGAGATGGAGCTCAGATCAACAGTCCACGTCTTTTGGTGTATTGATGGTCAGGATCTTATTGTGATCTCGCATCTCGCGAGTTTGGTGGTTATGTTTCTTTCCTTTCCAAGTCGCGAGTCGCGAAACTCCGAGATGAAGCTTATGGTGCTCTGATCTTTCACCACGTGTCCTCTTGATCCAATGGTCCTTGATTAAATCACGATCTCACATCTCGTTGTTCCTTTGAATTTCCAGTCAGCGAGATGATGATCTCTTGCCACGTGTGATCCTCCGCGTAGATCCAACGGTCCTCCTGTGATCTGGATTCGACGGTTGTCCTTCTCTCGCTACCTCACGACCTCGTGACTTGGAGTACCTAATGTTTGGACTCTCAACCTGGGAACTCCTGAGTTTGTGAGATCTCTCGATCTCTTGCCACCTGTCCCCCCAGATTGATGGCTATAAATCTCTCGCCACTTCGCCGCTTCACGTCCTTGTGCCTCACGACTTTGAACACCCAATACTTGGGCCTTTATCCTGTGAACCCCCGAGTTTGCGAGATCTCTCCGATATTTGCCACGCGTCCTTCCCAGATGGACAATCCTGATCTTCTCGCCACTTCTTCGCCTCGCGTCCTCGCACCTCGCGACTTTGAACACCAAATCCTCGGCTCTTCCACTCACCAGATTTTGAGTTCGCTCATATCTAACGATCAGTGACACTTCCCCTCCATGTTTACACATCCTTCTTACTTGGAATAATTTCATCTCTGCACTAATTCCTCCTGAGCCTACGTTGTTCCTGTTTGTCCATCAATGCACATTCTGATCCTGCCATCTTCACTGTTGTACTTGCCATCAATGACAAGCATATGCTATCTGTTAAAAATTTGCCAACAATATCCTCCTTTGGCATTGATGGCAACTAAGGCACCTGAATTCTTTTCTCCCCCTTTGACATCAATGTCAAAGAAGAGACATGCTCCCCCTCAGCTATTGCAGTAAATTTAGGAGGCATTAGATAATCAAACAATACAAATCTCCCCCTAACAAGATGGACTCTTTTAGGTATGAAACAAAATGACACCCAACTTCTGTTTGAGATATTCAAATGGTGTCTTGGCAAGGGGATTAGTAAAGATGTCTGCAATTTGTTCTGTAGTGGGAATGTAATGGACCTGAACAATCTAATTGGTGACCTGCTCTCTCAGAAAATGATATTTTATGGGAATATGTTTTGTCTTG
>JZKD02S1699094.1:67842-82289 GCA_000966675.3 Picea glauca
GAGAAACACAGAGACAAATATTTTCCAAGGAAACCCATACAGGGTAAAAACCTTTTTTTCTTTATATGATAAGTAATAATTACATTATTTACATTATCATACATATGAGCACCAAATCATAATGAGGCTACAACCTCTATTTAGAAAGCTGCAACTTGCTGAGAGCACCAACTCTCTGTTTTCTCTAGCACCAACTAGAAGGAAGCACCAACTCCCTGGTTTCTCTAGCACTAACTAGAAGGAAGCACCAACTCCCTATGTTTCTCTAGCATCAACTAGTAGGAAACACCAACTCCCTGTGTTCAAGCACCCACTTGAACCTCTGAGGATAATAGTCCTCCCTAGCACCTCCCAACCACCCTGAAATATAAATATTTGAATCTGAAACTTACTACAGTGATATAATGTTCAACAATGGCTTACCCGACTTATCACTGTTCTGTTGCATCTCGTTGCTCTTTCTGCCATACTGCCTTTCTGCACATCTCACTTGCGTTGTCTGTTATTCTGCAATTTATCCTCTGTGCGCCATGTCCATTCATTGCACAGTTCCTCTTCAACCCAATTCAGCTGCTGCACAATCTTCCTTCTACACGCATGAATCACTTTCCACATCAACAAACACCACCACTCGAACAGCAACAACCACCACATCTCTTCTTTGTACCGTGTATTTATAGCTTCAATGCACCTTGCACATGCAATGTTCACCATGCCTCTGCATGCATACTCTCTGTCGTTATCCTCCACCTCTCGAGTGCTCTATCTGATCATCATCATGACTCTTCAGCTTCTCTGGTGGTTCGCCCTACGTGTCTTCATCTTCTCTGGCAGTTGAGACTCTTCATCTTCTCTGTGACAGTCAAGCTCACCTTCTCTGTTTCAGTGACGGCCTCAATTCCATCCAGTTGTCAATCGCCTCCACGATTCATCTTCATTCCACTGGCATATTTCATGTGACTCTTCTGCTCCTCTGGAAATCACACCGAAGTCTCTTCACATCCTCTGGTAGAACCCATCAATCGTTACTGGCAGTTTCACTGTGTCATGCAACAATAGCCCTCCGATCTTGTTCAAATTCACCTGCACCATTGGATTAACTCTGAAGGGTATTGTCGTTATTTACCCGTTTCACACTTTCGCTGCGAACTTATAATCTTCATCGACCCTGATCGACGGTTCATGATCTTGATGAATCAACGGTCCTGATCTCATTGCGATCTTGCATCTCGTTGTTCCTTTGACTTTCTAGTCAGTGAGATGATGATCTATCGCCATGTGTGATCCCCCGCACAGATCCAACGGTCCTCCTGTAATCTAGATCCGATGGCTGTCCTTCTCTCGCTACCTTGCGACCTCGCGACTTGGAGTACCCAATGTTTGGACTCTCAACCTGTGAACTCCCGAGTTCACGAGATCTCTCGATCTCTCGCCACCTGTCCCCCTAGATGGATGGCTATAAATCTCTCGCCACTTCGCCACCTCGCGTCCTTGTGCCTCACGACTTTGAACACCCAATACTTGGGCCTTTATCTTGCGAACCCCCAAGTTCGCGAGATCTCTCCGATCTCTGCCACGCATCCTTCCCAGATGGATGGTCTTGATCTTCTCGCCACTTCGTCACCTTGCGTCTTCGTGCCTCGCGACTTTGAACACCCAATACTTGGGCCTTTATCCTGTGAACCCCCGAGTTCACGAGATCTCTCCGATCTCTGCCACGCGTCCTTCCCAGATGGACGGTCCTAATCTTCTCGCCACTTCGTCGCCTTGCGTCCTCGCGCCTTTTGACTTTGAACACCAAATCCTCGGCTCTTCCACTCACGATATTCCAAGTTCGGTCAGATCTAATGATCAGCGACACTTCCCCTCCAAGTTTACACATCCTTCTTACTTGGAAGAATTTCGACTCTGCACTAATTCCTCCTAAGCCTACATTGTTCCTGTTTGTCCATCAATGCACATTCTGATCCTGCCACCTTCACTGTTGTACTTTCCATCAATGACAAGCATATGCTATTTGTTAAACATTTGCCAACACCTGGTGCATTACACAAGCCAAATGGGATAACCTTGTAGGCAAGTGTACCTCAAGGGATGGTAAAGGTGGTTTTATCTAGGTCTTATCAGGCAATTTTTATCTGGTTATAGCCACTGAATCCATCTAGGAAAGAAAAATATTTTTTTTCCAGCTAAGTTATCTAAAACCTTATCAATAAATGGCAGAGGGAAATGATCCTTCTGCATTGCCTTATTCAGGGCTCGATAGTCCACACACACTCTCCACTTACCATTATTTTTAGGCACAATAATCAATGGTGATACCCACTCACTGTCTAATATAGGATAGATGAATCTGGCATTGAGAATTTTTTTAAGTTCTTCTTTAACAATTTCTTTAAGGTTTGGGTTCATCCTCCTTTGCAGTTGGAAAATGGGTTGGAATTCTTATTTGATGTATATATGGTGGGTGCATAGCTCAGAGGGGATGCCTTTCATATCCATGTAATCTCATGCAAATGCTTCTTTATGTTCAATCAATAAATTCGTCAGTCGGTGAGTTTCAGTGTTGGAGAGATCGAGACTAATGTTCAAGGTTTTTCCAAATTCGATTTCTACAGCGATTCTCTTAGAACTAACTCTAGGAAATAAGTCAATTGTTGTTGTTTCATCATTTTCTGTTACAACGACTGTTGTTACAGCTGAATCACTTTGATTGTCAGCAATTTCTGAGAACATTTCCGAGTTCATTTTTTCCTAGGCCATAGGGTCAAAGACTCTGATCAATTGGTGGTGCGTGTGTTGTGTAACAACAGAGGGGTCATAAATAAAATAGTTGATTAATTCATCCTCTGTCTCATCCTTGAAACTCAAGGCCTTTCCTATAGTTAGCACAGGAAGAGCACTTTCAGCCTCAATGCCCATCCATAGAGAGTTTTCAGGTTATGCACTGGGTGTAGCATGAGGATACAGGGTAAGTTTTTTTGTGTCGTAACCATCAGAGATGGTCATAGAACCAGATCGACAACCTATGAAGGTGTCAACAATGGCTAACCATGGTCATCCTAGAATTAGAGGATGGCCTCCTAGACTGGATTTGGGCTACAACATGACAAAATCAGCAGGATACTCCCATGAGTCTACTAAAATAACTAAATCATCGATTACTCCTTATGTTCTGATGGTAGAGTGATCAACTAATTCTAGAATAATAGGAGTAGGTTGGATTTTTGTTCAGAGTTGTAGCAACTGTGTAGTTTCTATTGGTATGATGTTAATTGTTGCCCCTAAATCAACTAGTACATGCTGAATAGATGTATGTTCGATTTTAACTGTAACGGTAGGGTTTCTTGGGTTGCCATATTTAATAGGTGGAGTTTTGCCTAGAATTAGCTCAGAAAAATCCCCCACTACATGTACTGTGAGGGGAGCTTTAGGTTTTTGTCCAGGTTTTTTGATACAGAGATCCCTCACAGTCTTGGCATAAATAGGGACATCCCTTATTGCTTGTAGTAGTGGAATATTAATGTGTAGATTTTGCAATTCTCCAAGGAGATTGAAAGATGGTAATTCCATAGGCTTGGTAATTTTCAGTCTTTCAGGGAATGGTGGGTCTGCTGATTCTAGAATGGGTTGGTCAATTTCTTATGTATCAGCAGATGGTCTCTCCCTTGATTCCTTATCTGATTCTGAAGATGGATCATCTTCAACTATTGGCTCAACTATTCTCCCTGATCTTAAGTGTATTTCATCACAAGGCATAGGATTAATAGATAAGGCTGGCACATTAAGTATGTTTATGTTCTGAATGGCCTTATTATTTGGGTTTGGGTTAGGTTTCACAGGCATCTGAGGTAGTAAGGGAGGATTGTTTTGTGAGTTCTTTGGAGGCAATTGTAGATGTTGCTTCTGGTATGGGGGTTGGAACTGTTGTTGAAAGAAGTTTGGTTGGTGTTGGCTTGTATAAATGAGTTGTTGTTGAGGACCTCTCCCATATGGGTTCCATTACCCATAGTGATTCAATTGTTGGGGCATAGGTAACCATGCATTGGGATCCTGATAAGATGGTGGCATTTTATTTGGAGGGGGGGCATTAAACTGACCATATGGTAGTTGATTGTTCCAATAATTAAATGCTGGAGGAGAGAATTGAGAATTCATACCTTCACCTCTTGGCTACCATTGTCTCCTTTGTGTGATCAGATAGATAGCCTCTTCTTCCTCATTAGTTGCCTTCATTGATGCTTTTACCCCTGGTAGAGAAGGACATTGGTTAGTGGCATGGTATAGTTCACAAATAAGGCATACCTAGACACTGTTCAGTGGGAACTCCCTTGGTGGATGTTTCTTCCTGCATTTTGGACAGAAAATGCATAATACTTGCTCTGGTTCTGCTTGTTTATGTTTGACCTGCAAAGTATCCATTTGTGAGGAAAAAGAGTTAATCATCTCTATTTTGAAACTTTCTAACAAATTACCTATTTCTGATCTTGTTGCTCCTCCATTTGCTGATTTTTGTACCCTTGAAAAAGTAGTATCCTTGGTAGCTAGCTTATTCCTTGTAGATCATCGAGAACATCTTTTGCAGAGGTCTACATTGTCCTCATAGGATTCCTTAGATATATATCCTTTACCAATCATATTCATCATATCTAAGAAATCTTCTCTAACTCCTTTTAGCAAAATGGTTTTCAGAATGTCCTTACTCACATCTGGATGGCCAGATCATTGTAGATTATATTGGAGTCACTCCATAAAGTCTTCAAGGGTCTCATCCTCCTTCTGTGACATTTTGAATAGCTCCTCTCTGCATTCCCTTATTTGAAAATAGTCTTGGTATTCATGCAGGAAAAGTTGCCTCATTTGTATCCATGTTGAAATGTTTTCCCCTCCAAGGCTCATGAACCATCTTAACACATTTCCTTTTAATGTGGCTAGAAACAGTTTAAGATTCTGTGCAGTGGTAGTGTAGTCATAGCTTCTACACAAAATTTCAAATTCAAACAGAAACTCATCTGAATCTTCAATATATAATCCATGAAAATTTGGGAGAGTCGAGAGAGGTATGTTTTTCATAGGATCCATCCCTCGTGTGGGAACATCATAAATAGGAAAAACCAGGGTAGAGATAGTGTTTTCATTGTTTACCTGATCCTCATTGTTTTGTGGATTCTCTTGGTAGATCTCTTCTTCATTATCCCCTTTATTCTCCATATGTGCTCTCTCCCTCCACTCAATATGAAAATCATTCCACTCTTCCTTAGTGACTATCCAATCGTTGATCTGATAAACAACTTCTTCTAGGTTTTCTCAGTTCCAGGCTATATTGCCTTGATCCTCAATGTTCTCCAGTGGTGCTTGCTGATTTGTTGGTGAAAAATCTTCAGCTTCGCTTTCAGCTACAACTTTAGCTTTAGCCCTTGATGAGAATGATGTTTCAAGAGGGGGTGTTTCTACTAACTGTGGATCATGTCCTCTTGGAAGATTGGTAGGGCAAAAAATGGATCCTGAAAAAGAATCTGCTCTGGCTATAATCTCATCAACAATGGTATGTCTTCCCAGTATGTTAGGATTTCTTCCTCCACATCCTCTGGTTCCTGTAATGTTAGTATTTTGGGGGGTTCGTTCTCGCGTTTGGTGATTCATGCAGACTATTCATTCCTAAAAAAAAAACTAGTGTGCTTACCAAAATCTACAATTATCTTCCCTGATAACGGCGCCAAAATGTTGGGCACTTTAATTGTCTAATTGAATGGAAAATCAAAGTGTTCAATATGAATTGTCAACCCAGGGAAGTTTGTTATTTCAAGATAATTCTGCACAGTCTATGCTATATTATGAAAGCATCTCTAATCTAATTTCAATAGGGAAGTTCTTTTAACAAAAACAAACAAACAATATTGGTAACACAATTGTGCTGATACAACTGGAGTGCTACAGAATTAAAATCATAATTGCAATCTAAACCGATGAATCTACAAAAACCATGAATTTCCTACCTTAATCTAACTTTCTAATTTACTTTTGTAGGAAGAAATTTTATACTATTGCTGAAGGGAAATCTACTTATTGCAAGAAGCTACTTCACACTTTTAATTCTCCAAAACAAACTTTTAACCTAATGCAGAAAAAGGAAAAGTAGTTCTCCAGCCATGTTCAACAACTAACTTCTAATTCTCATGATACAAGTTTATGCACATTTACCAAGAAGGAACTAAACTATAACAACAATTATATTCAAAAATATCTAATATTTAAACCATTCACAATGAAAAAGACTAAATCTAGAATTTGAAACAGAGGGGAATTGGTGTGGAAGGTGGGCCCTTTCCTTCTCACTGAATCCACGCAAAAGATAGGTTACAGTCTACTAAAGAAATTCAATAGATTTCTTCATTCAATTGCCAAAAATATGTTTGTGTACAATAATCGCTCCTTTCTTCAGTTCAAGCAAAAAGACTAACTACCCTTTACATTACAAAAGATCTGCTATTTAAAGTCAGAGTCAATCAGTGTTTAGAAACATAACAGTCTTGAGAATCCCCAATTCTCAGGTTGTTTGTTAGATATCATTAATACAAAATCTTGAATTCTCCTTCATCAACATCATGAGCCATCATTCTAATCAATAGGTGTTGCAGTAGTCATATCACAACAGGACTGGTGGCATCTATTGTAACAACTTCTGAGATTAATAGGCTTATGTCGTAGAAGTTGTCTAACAACTTCCAGGATTGATGGGAATCTGTTGCAGAAGTCCTTTAACAACTTCCAGGATTGATGGGCATCCATTGTAGAAGTCCTGTAATAGCTTCCAGGAATTGTGCATAGCTATGATAACAACGAGTTTCTCGAAGTGGGTTGTTCTAACACTTTGATCATTAGTTAAATTATTTCATGGGTAAAATATATGAACATTATCAATAAAACATGCTAAGTAAATGAAAACATAAAAGAAAGATGAATAGTTCGTAGCTTGGTAAAAAGGGTCTTGGTGCTCATTATAATAGTCATTTAGCTTAGGAACGAGTAGGTTGAATGATCAAAAGGTGTAGTGAAAAAGGGACATTTCAGGGTCCTAACAATGTTGAGAAAATTTCTCTTAAAACCAGAGGCAGAAATTGAAGAGCCAGTGCAGAGAAACAGTCTCTTCAGGACAGCTTGCAAGACTAAGGATAAAGTGTGCAAGGTGATCATTGATAGTGGGAGTATTGAAAACCTAGTATCCATGGATATGGTGGAGAAATTGGAGCTGAAGACAACTGCACATCCAAGGCCATACAAAGTCTCATGGCTACAAAAAGGACACCAGGTAACAATTGCTAAACAATGCCTGGTTGAAATTAAAGTAGGAGGATATAAAGATGAAATCCTATGTGATGTAATTCCCATGGATGTATGCCACATTCTATTGGGAAGACCATGGTGGTTTGATAGAAATTTCATTCACGATGGAAGAAAGAATACATATACATTGGAGAAGAATGGTAGAATGCATATGTTGTTGCCGATGGAGGAGAAGAAAGCGAAAGAGGAAGCCAACACAAGCATACTTCTCATGAGTGGGAATGAACTCCCGAAAGAAGTCAAGGAAGAAGAAGAGATGCAATTCGTTGTGGTGAGGAAGACCAGAGTCATCCTTACAAGTACATCAATGAATGATCTACCTGAAGAAGTTTAGGAGTTGCTGGATAATTTTGCTGATATAGTGGTGGATGAGCTGCCAAACTCATTGCCACCCATCAGGAGTATCATTCATCATATAGAATTGATACCAGGAACAAGCCTGCCAAACAATTTAGTGTACAGATTAACACCTCGAGAAAATGAGGAGGTGAAGAGAAAAGTCCAAGAATTGTTGAATAAGGGTTTGGTCAGGGAAAGTTTGAGCCGATGCGTAGTACCAACTGTGTTAAGCCCAAAGAAAGATGGAGGATGGAGAATCTGCACAGACTCGAGAGCCATCAACAAGATCACCATCAGGTACAAATTTTCTTTACCAAGAATGGATGACTTAATGGATTTCTTAAGTGGAGCAAATTTCATTTGTAAGATAGATCTGAAAAGTGGATATCACCAGATCAGGATGAGAGAGGGTTATGAATGGAAAACAACCTTTAAGATGAATGAAGGCTTATATGAATGGCTAGTTATGCCATTTGGCTTAATGAATGCCCCAAGTAATTTTATGAGGCTAATGAACAAAATTCTAAAAGATTTCATTGGAAAGTTCATGGTTGTATATCTGGACGATATATTGGTCTTTAGCAGGACTAAAGAGGAGCATTTGAGACACCTAACGCAAGTAATGAAAAGGCTACAGTAGGAGAAGTTGCTAATCAATTTGAAGAAATCCTCTTTTATGAAGACATAAATCATTTATTTGGGTTTCATGATCTCTTCAAATGAACTGAAGATGGATCCAGAAAAGGTGAAAGAGATCAAAGAATGGCTGTCACCAAGGAGCATGTTCGAGGTAAGGAGCTTTCATGGTTTAGAAAGTTTTTATAGAAATTTCATTAGAGACTTCAGTAGGATTTGTGCACCCATGGTGGATACAGTAAAGAAGCGGCACAAGTCTTTTAAATGGACAGAGGAGGCTAAAAAGAGCTTCAATATACTGAAGGAGAAGATAACAGAATGACTGATTCTGGTCCTGCCAAATTTTGAAAAGACATTTAAGGTAAGATGTGACGCAAGTGGAGTTGCAATAGGAGCAGTTCTAAGTCAGGACAATCGACCTGTTATCTATTTCAGCGAGAAGCTGAATGAGACTAAGAGGAAATACTCCACATATGACAAGGAGTTCTATGCCATAATTCAAGCATTGAAGAAATGGAGGCATTATCTTATCCCACAAGAGTTTGTCTTATACAACGATAACCAAGATTTACAATTCATAACCTGACAATAAAAACTAAATCAGAGACATGCAAAATGGGTTGAATTTATGAAAATTTTTACTTTTGTCATAAAACATATTGCTGGGAATACTAACAAGGTTGTTGATGCATTAAGCAGGAGATGTTTAATTCTGCAAGAATTCCAGGTGAAGACCTTAGGTTTGAACACCTTAAGGATATGTATTGTGATGATACAGATTTCAAAGAGGCCTATGAAGCATGTACAAGCCCTGTACTGAGAGATAGAAGTCAGTGGACATAGTATATGGTTCAAGAAGGATTGTTGTTCATAGGAAACAATTGTGCATACCGAGATGCTCAATGAGGGACAATCTTTTGAAGGAGAAGCATAGTGGAGGATTGGCTGGAAATTTCGGCCATGATAAAATGTTTTCAAAGTTGAGTAGCTCATACTATTGGCTAGGAATGAGAATAGATGTGATAAAGTTGGTGAATAGATGTAGAATCTTCCAACATGCAAAGGGGAAAAGACAAAACACTGGATTGTATCAACCATTGCCATTACTAGAGAGGCCTTGGGATGCAATAAGCATGGATTTCATGTTGGGATTGCCAAGAACACAAAGGGGATTTGATTCTATATTTGTGGTGGTGGATAGGTTTTCAAAGATGGCACATTTCATCCTATGCCAGAAGACCAGTGATGCAACACATGTTGCAAATTTGGCTTTCAGAGAAGTTGTGAGACTTCACGGCCTACCCAGGAGCATCGTCTCAGATAGAGACACAAAATTTGTTGGTCACTTTTGGAGGACATTGTGGAAGAAGATGGGGACATATTTTTCCTTCAACTCAGCTTATCACCCTCATACAAATGGATAGACTGAGATGGTAAATAGAAGTTTGGGGAATTTACTGAGAAGTCCAGTTACTGAACATCATAACCAGTGGGATCATATTTTGCTACAAGAATAATTTGCATACAATGACTCACCAAACAGAAGCACTAGAAGGAGCCCGTTCCAAATACTCTATGGAATGAAACCTAGGGGAGTGTCTGAGTTAAGGGACTTGGAATAGGGAGAGATCAGAAGCACTGGAGCAGAGGATTTTTCTGTTGAGATGTAGAGACTCCATGGTTGGATCAAAGAACAATTACAGAGTTCTAATCATAAATAAAAACACAGAGTTGATCAACATGAGAGGGAACTTCAATTTGAAGTGGGAGGTCAGGTTTTGGCACATCTCAGAAAGGAAATATTCACTAGGGGAACACATTACAAGTTGAAGATGAAGAAGATAAGACCCTGTAAGATCTTGAGGAAGTTTGATGAAAACACCTATGAGATTGAGCTTCCAGATGGTGTGGGAATTTCACCCATATTCAATGTTTCAGACTTGTATCCTTATAGGAAATACGACACAGAAGGATTAGAATATCAAGGAAAGATTCAGTGGGAGAAGCAGATGCCTGTGGCAGAGAAGCTACATATGGAGAAGATTCTGGATTAGAGGATTGGTAAGAAGACTAGGAGGAAGACTTATTTTGAGTATCTGGTCAAATGGAAGGGATGCCCAATAGAAGATGCTAGTTGGGAAAATGAAGTTTCCATCCAGAAGTAGTAAAAGTCAGTAGAGGAGCTCATGGATAGGAATCCATGAATTTTTGTCAAGGGGAGTATGATGTAGGAGCATCGTTGGCAAGTGCGGAGAGGTGGGACCACCCAACACATGAGAGTTCCTTTGGAACTTCAACATGAGTAATCACAAACGATTTCAATATTTGCCTCCAGACAACACCGAAATTCACCTTTGGAGGCATGTTTGAACCGGTGCTGGGTTCTTCCCTTGGAAGCAAGTTTTTGAAATTGTAAGTAGAGTAGAAGTTTCCACTTCGGTTTTGGAATACGACTAGACTAAGATAGCGTAGGATAAGGTTTAGAGTAGGAAAATAGCAGGAAAACCCTAGGAACATTGGGAGTTATGTAAAAAGTTTGTAAGCCCAGTTAGCGACAAGGAGGGAAAAGAAGGAAGAGAAGAGAGGGATTTAATACAGAGAAGTCATCTGTAACAGAACTGAGAGTGAGAAGAAGATCTCATTTTTTGGAGATACTGTATTTTGTATGTATTTGGTAGTCGGTGGGCACTTATGAATAGAACAGAATGGAAAATTGATCCAAATGTGTTGTGCTTGGGCTGTGTGTATTTTCCTGTTATTTTCTGTTTTGTAAACAAGTGAATGGAACTATGAGTTGTTCCTAGTTTGAATTGTCTCTCTTCATCAGGATCTCTGCAAGGTGTGCATCGAGCCAGAGAGAAATGTTGTGGAATTGTTTTCTCTTCATTAAGATCTCTGCAAGGTGTGCATCGAGCCAAAGAGAAAATGCCATCGATCTGAGCTATCGAACTCCCTCAGATGAAAGGAGTGTGCAAAAGTCAGAATCTGAACCAGACAAAGCTCAGGAGGGATAACACTTCAGAAGTGTTATCGGGATCTAGGAACCCATTCCCTGGGAGGAACGAAGGCTGAGTCTTCGCATACTTAGAAAATATTCTAAGTTGAAGTCGAGTAAAATCTCAGGAGGAAGAATGTTGTTGAGTGTTGGACCACGGTGGAAATCCCCACAGACCGTCCGATTGAATGGAGGAGCGCAGGATTTAACCCTGTATAAATCCAAGAGGAGAATTTAGAGATCCGAACAGATGGTGGAGAATCCTCAAGGAGGAGCATCGAAACCTCGCAGGCCATTGGATTAGGAGGAGTTGTGAGGAGGTTAGCGACGAGAGTTTCTCGACGTTCATTTCAGGATTTCAGGGACTGTGAGTTAGAAATATAGGATATCTTGTCTTTCAGGATCCCGAAACGCGAAATCGCGAAATCACAAATCGACCAGGACAGTCGATCGCAGGGATTATTGTGAGTTGTCGATCGGGCGTCAGGGCATTTTGGATTTTTGTCTTTTTGACAACTAGGGACTCCAAGGAGATGACACATCCCCTTGTGTCTTGATTTCATGAAACGTAAAATCCTGAAAAGGAATAGGCACTAGGTCATTTCTGCTTTTCGGTGACCGAAAACTCCAAGGAGCAGGGACACTCTTTGTATATTGATTTCGTGAAATGCGAAATCCTGAAAAGGAATAGGCACCGGGTCATTTTGTCTTTTCGGTGGCTGGAAACTCCAAGGAGCAGGGACACTCCTTGTATCTTGAAATGCAAAATCCCGAAAAGGAATAGGCGCTGGGTCATTTAAACTTTTTGGCGACTAAAAACTCCAAGGAGCAGGAACACTCCTTATATATTGATTTCTCGAAACGTGAAATCCCAAAAAGGAATAGGCATTGGGTCATTTCGGATTTTCGGTGACCAGAAACTCGAAGGAGTAAGGACATCTTACACATCCTGATTTCGCGAACTGTGAAATCCCAAAATAATAGGCACCGAGTATTTTGGCTTTTCCATGACCGGAGACCCTAAGGTGAAAGGATATCCCTTGCATCCATATTTTGTGAAACGTGAAATCCCAAAGGAGCGAGCATCGAACCATTTCGGCATTTTGGCTACCAGAGGTTTGAAAGACTAGAAGACGGGATACTTGACTCGTGAAGTCCCGGTCCCCGATAAGATCCTTTTCGGCTTGGCACTTGGTCACAGTCCTTGGTCGCATGCAGTGGGAGCTCACGTTTGGCACCCGAAAAATCCAACTGAGCATTCATAAGGGACCTGTGTAATTGTCCGAAGGGTTCTAGTTCGGAACTAGAAGAGCCATTTTGGCTCCAGAATCAGAAGATCCTAACTGGGAGGTCGCGCAACCCTTAGGAGGGATAGGGGGTCTGCATCAAACTTGGAGGCCAAGGAAATAGTGAAAAAATACTAAGTATGTCATTTCAAATTTCTTATTAAGGTTGGTTTTCACATGGTTTAAAAGTTTTGAGTCACTACCAGTAAGTATAAGGTCATCAACATAAAGGAAAAGGATGATGATATGGCTTCATACTTTCTTGGTATAGACATTAGGATCATAATGGCATCTAGGGAATCTAGTGTCAATAAGATGGTTGTCCATTTTGGCATACCAAGGTTGAGGAGCTTGCTTAAGACTATAAAGAGATTTATTAAGGAGAAAAACAAGGCTAGAGTCATTATGGACATGACCATGAGGTTGTTCCATGTATATTTCTTCTTGGAAATATTTGTGCAAGAAGGTGTATTTAACATCCATCTGATGGACCTCCCATTTATGTGAGGCAGTAAGGGAAAGAACAAGGAGGATGGAATTAATTTTGGCTATTGGGGCAAAGGTTTCCTTATAGTCAATTCCTTCAACTTGGGAAAATCCTTTGGAAACTAGCTGAGCCTTGTGTCTTTCAACACTTCCATCTGATGCATACTTAGTTCTATAGACCCATTTACATCTGATAAGTTCTCTTCCTTTTGGAAGAGGTACAAGATCCCAAGTATCATTTTCCATTAAATAACAATACTCTTCATTCATTGCTATATCCCAATATGGATGACCTGAAGCTTCTACAAATGTCTCTGGATCATGAGTCTCTGAAACTTGATCCAAAAGAGAAGAGACTCACTAGATCTATGTGTTATCAATGAAATTTCATCCGCACATGGTTACAAGAACTCAACATCGTCAAACAATGATGAAGTCATCCATGGACCTGAATTAACACCAAAGCATTTCATAAAGGGTCAAAAACTATACAAAGTAGTGAAAAATTGAAGAGCGCTATGAAGACACTGGGCGCGTGCGCACATGCGCAGAACAACAATGCACAAATCATGCACATGCGCACGATGCACGACTATTATCGCAAGAATCCACGCACCTACTAAACGGTGCATTTATGAGAGTGGTCGACCTGCCACCCACTTATGGTTCAGCTCCCAAGCCGATTTGACCGTCAAATATGGACTGTATTCGACTGGATGGCTAGTCAAAGATCTAGAAATTCCCTAATTAGCCTCTTTTCACACTACAAACTGGTTGAACAATAGCTCGAAGGAATTCTATAAAAAGGCCATGTATGAACTGCATTTTTCAAGGAATTCAAAGTAATGTTATGCTTCCACTATTCTCTTGGGGACTCCATCCTTGTCAAGAGCATATTTGCACCATTGCATTGGGCAATCCATCTCACCCCTTGAGTGGATTTGCAAAGAGTTCTTTCATCATTTTCCATTTTTATTTTTTGTAAGAAGAGCTTGCTAATGGGGGTCCAAGAGCCCTCCCTTGGAGGAAGAAGGGACTCATAGTCCCCTTTTTTCTTGGTGTATTACTTCACTAATAGATCAGCCTCATTGTTTGCACTCTTCTCGTCGCTGTGTGAGCAAAAAGTGAGTGCTTACATGCCTAATTGGGCTCTCCTAGGCATGACAGCTGTATGGTAAAAGGTTAGAAAGAAGACAAAAAAGATATTAACAAGAATTAAACAAAAACTAAAGGAAACTATGAGCACAGGAACAAAAATAAAAACAAATGAAAATGGACCAATATCACCAATATATAAGTTGGTTTGATTGATGAAATCCAAAGATACACAATGGAGAAAGAGGACTTGGGTCCCTTCCCTC
>JZKD02S1699094.1:88816-99011 GCA_000966675.3 Picea glauca
TTCCTTGAAAAATGAAGTGTATCCATGGCCTTTTTATAGCATTCCTTTGAGCTATTGTTCAACTAGTTTGTAGTGTGAAAAGAGGCTAATTAGGGCATTTCTAGGTCTTTGATCAATCATCCAGTCGAATCCAGTCTAGATTTGAGTGTCAAATCATCTTGGAAGCTGAACCAGAAGTAAGTGGGAGGCCGACCATTCTCATAAATGCGTCATTTCTCAGGTGTGCGTATTTTTGCGACAACAGTCACACATCGTGTGCATGCGCATGACTCTTGTGTTTTTGTTTCACGCATGTGCACGCGCGCCCAGTGTCTTCATAGAGATCTTCAATTTTTCACTATTTTGTATAGTTTTTTGACCCTTTATTAATGATTTTGTATTAATTCAGGTCCATGGATGACTTCATAATTGTTTGACGATGTTGAATTCTTGTAACCATTTGCAGATGAAATTTTAGTGATAACAGATGCCCCCTAATGGATGAGGTTAGGAGCATACGTATAGCTGAAATACATCAATGTTTCTTTTACTAAGAGTGTTGTTGTAAGAGAGATAAATAGTGGGATCGTCCAGAGCGATCCGTTGGAGGGAAAAAGGAACTGGTAGAACCCAACCTTCCATGAGGTGTGTAAAAAGTAAATTGTGTACAAACGAGGCGGGTATGCCCCATGCTCATGTCATGTAACTAAAAAAAGAGGAATGAAGTGTTGGTGTAGAAAACTGTAACGCCCTTGGGGGCGATCATGATAAAGGTAGAAGAAAATTCTGTGGATGAACATACTCTGAATAGTAGGCAATGACAGCTGGAAGAAGTATCACGGATTCTGTGGGCATTGATAGCCTAGTCAAGTTCAGAGGTCTTCGACAAGTAAAAGAACTAACTGCAATAGTCGCAGAGTAAGACCGACCGTAACATGAGAAAGTGTTGATGTTGAATTCTATGGGGGTCAATGATAACAACGAGCAATTTTGGTTTTCCCCGTGTTGTCTAAGATATCTCATTGGATGGGTAATGAGAATCAAGATACTGTCGCCCTTCTGGAAAACTATGTTGATGTCGAAAAAAAGGGGGATGTGACTCCTATAAGCAGATGGCTTCGTGAAATCTACTAGGTGAGGATAGGAAGTGGAGGAGGTACATGGATGAAGTCAAGATGTAGGAAGACTCAAGACTTCCCTTGGTTGGAGTATATGTGAGATAAAAGTGGCCACAACTGTTCAACGAGGTCGAGTGTCAGGGGGACAGTAAGACAAGGGATAAGTTGTGCCAGAGGCAGGACAAAGTGAATAAACTCAAAGGGCAGAGATAAGTGGCCTGTGGGGTACTATGAAGATATGGATGATGTTGTCAAGGGTAAATGATAAGTAGTGCCCCAACCAAGGGTGACATGGGTTGCGTTTTTCCAAAAAAAGGGAAGAAGGTCGCCAAAGGTGACGACGAAAAGGTAATGTAACTGCTGGAAACAAAGGCGTTTATACAATAAATAAAGAATAATTTTGGGATAAGTGTACAAATACAGAAACGGGTTCCCTAATGTGATATGGTTGGCTCGGGTAGGGCACAATTTTCTCAGAGAACTTGTGGAGGGTTGGGGCCCCATGGGTGGGTTTTTGTTTGAGGTAAGTGAAACGAAGCGAAATTAGCAAATGGACAAATTGATTGTGGATGAAATGGAGGGTTCATGATACTATGGAGGTGCAGTCAAAAATAGAACTGTGAAGAGATAATATGGGAGTCCGTTGGGAAATCTAGCAAAATGAGGAGGAGTATGTGGCTGATACACGACATGATGTAAGACTATCGGGACTCCCATCCCTAAAGGGTTTTGAAAAAAACAACATCAATGTCAAAAAAGAAAAAGGGTGCTATGAATGGGACAACTCATGTGGGTAAGAGTGCTACCGGGTGACAGTACCGAAGATGAAAATGGAGGTGTTGGTACTGTAGAGCCGAAAATGGGAATCCTAGGGGAAAATGTCAGAGGGTGTGACTGGAAATGTAAGTGATATTCAGAGGGAATGACTACATGCCAGTGTTGAGTATATACCTGAAGGGGTTGTGTTGATGTATGATGACCATGTACCTTCACACAGGAAAACCAAATACCCGACGTGAAAAGTATCTGAAGAGAATCGAATATATGAGCATGTATTTGATAATTTTGAATATGCGCAGGTGTACTTGGTTAGGGTATGAAAAAATGGCGTCCCGGGGGCTCAGGATGAAAAGAGGCCCAGGGACGGTCGTGATGTAGATGATGAGATATTGATCCTATGGCTGAAGACGGATTGAGAAATGGACACCCGGAGCTCTCGGAATGGTGAGTGGAAGTTTGGAAAAAAGGCCTATATATAGCTGTAGGGCCCACATTGCCACCTCATTTGTACTTGCTTCTATAGTGACTGGACAAGAAGTATTTAGAGGAGATTTGGAGATTCAGGGAGGACGAGGCATTCGATCGAGGACCAGTGAGCTTCAGGTTAGTGGTCTGATCATCCTGCATAGAATTAGGGTTTCCTTTTTTGGGCAGGGGCTGTACGGAGGGCCGTATAGGAGTTTTTATGAGTGTGGACCCCATGTGTGCGAGAAATCTGGAAATAGGCGCACACATGTGCGCACCTGCCCACCAGATAGATGCGCATGGGGGAATCATTGAGAAAGAAAAGGGTGCGGACTATGTGTGCGCCTGTCCGCTGCACAGCTGTGCATTTGTGCGCGGCTGTGTATTGGACAGGTGTGCTCTAGAGCACACCTGTAAGTTGAGTAGGTGCACATGCGTGCACGCCTATGTAGTGAATAGGCACACATACGTGTGTTCCTTTGGAGTGAACAGGCACGCACGTGTGCGCACCTATGGGTTAAATAGCCGCGCCTTGGAGGCAAGGTTGACAGGTGTAAAACTTATCTTTTTTGATGTTGTTGATGGTCCATTTGGCTGATTGAGGACTGTTTTATGTGATTGCAGGTTAGCTTTGTGCACTATGTCGGTTGGTTGGTGAGAGCAGGACTAGTCCTAGCTGTGAGATGCCATGGCTATTGAGGATCTAGGTGTACGTACGACTTTGGCAGCCTGTGGGCTGCTGAAGTTCTTTGAGTGCCCATTGATACGGGCATAGGAGTATCTCCTGTAGTTTCTTATTTGGATGTTTACTTTTTGACTAAGCTCCCGTTTCAGGGAACACCCCTAGCAGTGGAGCCAGTGTTACCGAGGGAGGTGCTGCTAGCGATAGTTGGCCGAAGATACTATTCAGGGCTGAACTTTATGTCCGACACTGTCATGAGAATTGGGGTGATGGATGCCCTAGCGCATCACTGTATAGCAGCGATGATTGTGAGAGTTTATGGGTCGTTGGCGATGCAGTGGATCAGTGGTGGCCAGCTGATTGTGATGGAGAGAGTGTTGGTCGATGAGCACTTCGCCTAGGGGGCTTACAATTCATGCCAGGATGGTAGGGTATTTGGACCACTGTCGGTCCACGGATACTGGAGAGTTTTCCTTCGGGTCCATCTTGGTGGCCTGGTTTTTGGAGAGGGTGCCTATGTTGCACCTAAGGATTTTATTGGGTGTGCCTGGGGCACGAGAGCCACGACTAAAGAAGTGGTCGACTGGTTTGCTTCGCCATGGTGGTGGTGAGGGTGGCCACTTCTTTACTGCTGAGGTGACGTAGGTGTGGTGGCAGATGCCATAGGTGATATTACAGTACCCCTATGGTGGGGTTGACTTCTGGGAGGATCCGGACCATCGAGGTATGTTGATGATGTTGATATATATGTTTTTTTGTTTGAGATAGCCTGACATATGTATATGATATAGATGTTGATACTATCTGTTGCTTGTGTGTATGTGCAGATGCGGCACCTCGCGGCCACGAGGTGGAGTTGCGGAGAGCATCGGCTTGTCAGGAGCTAGAGAGACTACCGCGGGGAGGGCTGCATGTTGGAGAGAGACGTCAGCGTGAGGATGTTGCGGCATGACCAGCCGATCTAGAGAGAGTAGCGAGGAGATGCCGGTTTGATGAACCTGGTGCCAGGGATGATTTTAGGGGCTAAATTTCACTCATGGGCTAATTTTCCATGGTTTTTCCAAAAACAAGATTCGTTATTTTAAAAATGATTTGCCCAAATTCTATAGGAAAAAATTATTTTATCTTAAAAATCGCCAAAAGTTTATAAAAACTATATAAAATCCTTAGAAATTTGAATATTTTTACAAAAATATCGCCAAACATTTATAGTTGGCATATGAAGGATTAGTAAGATTTGCCAAGGTTTCTACATTTTAAAATAAATTTTCATCCTTAAAATCATCCCTGCCTAGTGTTGGGCCATCACATGCTCCTCCGGCGGGTGCTAGAGTAGATTTTGAGGACATACGTCGTCGCTTGGAGGCGGTGTTATAGGGTGTGCATGAGGGCATGTGGTCGCGCATCTAGGATGAGGGCATCTTGGATCAGTGTGTGGGGATTCTGCCGCCATGGCGGGCTATGGTATGACAAGCAACAGTAGCTAGTGCTGCGATGACCAAATGACTACGTCCAGGGCAGGAGGGATCAGTAGGGGGTGGGCAACCACCACCCGAGGGAGGGGCAGGCGGTGGTGCTCTAGAGGCACCTTGAGTGGTGCTCTAGGGATTGATGTATTTTTGTATATAGACTGGTGAGCCCATTTTGTACTGAGGTGCTTCACTGGCCTGCGGATACTTGTATTTTTGTATGTAAACATTTGGATGGCATTGTGGACTTTTCGATATATACATGAGTATACATTTTGAGATCTATGTGGTGTTTACATGTGTTTTGTTAATGTATTGATGATGTCTTGTAATCCCCTTCATCAATGCAATCGTTATGAAGTTGATGCCCCATTTAAAAGGGTCAGCAGTGATGATTGGATGAAGAAGAGCAGGTGGTGCTCGGGCTTTGTTGGCATAAAGCTGACACTTCTCACATCGTTTCACAATGTGAATGCAATCGTGAAACAAGGTAGGCCAAAAGTAACCTGCTCGGATAATATTCTGAGCAGTGGATATTCCTGAAAGATGGCCCCCACATGCACTGCTATGGTAGTCATTCAAGACTCTATCAACCTCGTCAATGGTCAGGCATCAACGAAGAATGGTGTCGACTCCTCGCTAGTATAGGATGTATCTGATGAGGAGGTAGCGGGGGGCCTGATGGAGAATACGATGATGATCATCAAGTGAAAGGTGGTTACTGAACTTTTGAGTTCAGAGGTAGACGAGGAGGTTGCCATACCAAGGATCATCCGAAGTGATGTAAAAGAGATGGTCGTTGGGAAAGTCGGTATTGACGGGGGCACTGGAGGTGTCATAGGGGAGGGTCGTGACAAGTTCGGCGAGAATGAGGGCTTTCTTGCTCTTGGGTGTTGAGAATTTAAGATCATATTCCTAAAGGATAACGATCCATCGAGCAAATTTTCTATTAATTTGCCGATGAATGAGAAAGTATTGCATAGGGTTGGAATTGGCAATAGCCTTAGTTGTGCGAAGCAGAATGTAGTGACGCAGTTTCTGGACTGCGAGGACGACTGCAAGAGCTAGTTTCTCTTCATGTTTATACTTCAAGGGTGGCCCTGAGAGGTTTTTACTAACGTAATAAATGACATGCTCACAATTGTCATAATCTAGCTGAACGAGAACTCCTGCTACTGAGACAATTGATGCTGATATGTAGAGGATATAGTCATGATTGTAGTCAAGTGCACTAATTAAAGGGGCGTTTGAGAGCGCCATTTTAAGATCATCAAATGATTGTTGGGCATGGTCATCCCAGTGAAGTGGGATGTTGTGATGTAGTAATCGAAGGAAACTGTGGGTGCAAATGGCATAGTCCGGGACAAATTTCCGTAGAAAGTTAGCCTTGCCCTGTAGGCTCTGAAGTTGACGTAAATTCTGGGGAGGTGGAATTTCGGTGATAGCTTGGACTTTGAGGGGGTCCATGGTAATACCACTTTGGGAAACGATGAATCTGAGGAGGTGCCCCACTGTGATGCAGAACACACACTTGAGGGGATTCAAGTGGATGTTGTACTGACGACACCGTTGGAAGATGATTTGTAAATCATTGAGATGTTGGGTGCATTTCTTGGATCGAGCTATGAGGGTGTCCAAGTATGTGAGGATGATATGAGCCAGATCGTGAAAGGCATCATCATTCTTTAATCCAAAAGGCATGACACGATATGAAAAAGTAACCCAAGGGGTAGTGAATGCGGTTTTATACTGATCGGCTGGGTGAATTTGAATTTGATTATAACTAGAGAAACCATCCATGAAGGATAGGTCCTCGTGGCCTGCACAATCATCGATAATTTGATCAATGAAAGGCATTGGAAATTTGTCTTTGGGACATGCGTGATTGAGATAGCGAAATTCCATGCAGACGCAGATAGTGCCCTGTGTTTTTTTATCGGGTACAGGGTTGGAAACCCATGATGTATAGGCAATGGGGTAAATGAACCTGGCAATGCATAATTTGTCAATTTTGGATTTGATAGCTGCTTCTTTGGATGGGTGTAGCGGTCGTTGTTTTTGACGAATTGGTGTAATGTTGGGCCAGGTTTCGATGTGATGTTCGATGATAGAGGGATCAAGGCCCGACATTTCCTTGTATGACTAGGCAAAAATATCCCGATATTTCTGGAAGAGGGCTTTATAGGTGGTGATTTCTTGAGGAGTGCAAGCAGCTCCGATGGTTATTTCCTTGACGACGCCATTTTTGATGGAAATGTCAATTTTAATGGTCGGGGAAATGTTGGCCATGTTGCCTTCTTCAAAAGAATCAGGGTCGGGAATGGGGTTGTTGAACCATTCGATAGGTCCTAATGGGATAAAATCCTTGGTTTCGACTGTGTAGATGGGGTGTTGGTTAGGAGGCGTGGAGTATTCCTATGGAAAGAAGAGTGTGTGGTGGTGTAGTGCATCCCATGGGTAGTCTGAGTTGTTTAACTCTTTGAGTATTTCCTCGTCACAGTGGAAGTGACGAGAATACAAGGGGTCATGAAGAGTGATATCAGTGACTGTTTTCGTGTGGTTGCCCCCTGGTGATAAAGAAGTAGGGGGAGTAACGCAAGGAGAGGGTGAGGGTTTGCTCGACATAAACCAAATATTGAAGTACTGAGGAGTACCCGTGGTAGTTGGGTGTAAAATTTCCGTAGGAGGATGAGCGGGAGATTTGGGGGGTGAATCCTCAGATAAGTCATATAAGAACCATGGAGGCATTGGAAGGACCTCGGGTTCAGGAGAAATGACATGAAGAACCTCTAGCGACGAGGTAAGGTCAACTATCGACTCTGTGGGTCGTTGAAGCAAGGTCAATTGACGTTGCCTATATTCAATGATCATAGGACATTGGTATGTAAAATGATCTAATGATTCACATAGAGAGCAAGGGCATCTCATACATTCATTGATTGAAGTTGTGACATAACGGATGTCAGTGATTGTTGGTAAGGATGACATAGCTAGAATAGGTTTTCTCTGGAATCTTTGGCGTACTGCGGCTAATGTCTGTCAAAAGCATGGCAGTGCTGGGCAATGGTGGGTATAATGGCCATATTCAAAACATATAGCATAAGAGAATTTGGTGTGAAACCTTTTACTACTTGTATGGGGGGTGGTAGCGATAGTACTGGCGATAGTAGCGAGTGTTGGGGGAGTTTGATGGAGTGGAATCAAATTCTATAACTCTGGTAGAGATGGGCAGTTATTGGTTTGGTGTCCATCTTTCTCACATAGTGCGCAAGGAGGTTGGATGCACAGAGGAAGTGGAGCCGTGGGATCCTTTTTCTTTCTCCTGCCCCCAGCTGTGGCAGGGGGGTAGTGAATGGTGGGGTAGAGGGTATGGTGGGAGAAAGTATGGGAATCGTCATTAGGAGTCCTTCCATTTGGGGGGGAAGAGATGGTCGAGGGACCATTTCGAGTGGATGTAGATACCAAACTGGGATTGCTAACACCAAATTAGGGAGGGTAAGCGTTGCGGCTACCTGAAAATATTCGATGCCTGGTGGAGGTTAAAAGAAGGGGATTTGAGTGATGGCTTGGGGAACTGTCTCCCAAACAAAGATATGACCTTGGGGAGAGGTGGAATCGTGGACTGGTAGGGTCGACGAGTTCACAGGAGGCTCTTGAGGGGGAAGCTCTGTGACTAGTGGGACATCATATATGATAGAAGCCTCCGTAGGAGGAAGGGAATCCTCTGTGTGAGTTCCGTTAGATGATACGACGCATACTTGATTGGAAGGATGAAGGAGTGGTGGTGCTCCATGGTAAGTTCCTAACAATGATGGATCTTTGAAAATTCCAGGGCCCATCTCGACGAGTGGGTATGTGTCATGACTCATGTCGATGAGAGGAAGAATGTTATCGAGGTTGGTAGATGGGTTAGGCTCATAATGTGAGACTTGGTCAATGGTAATGATCTTCTGATTGTGGGGGAACATCATTGTCTGAAAGATAGAAGAGGCCACTGCCTTCATAGTGTACATGTAGCTACGACCGAACAGGATATTATAATCGAGTGGGGCATCGATAACTTCGATGTTGATGAGAATGGTTTTGCCCCTGAGTTCTACGGGGACATTTTTGAAGAGCCCTTTAGGAGATGATGGTTGTCCGTCATAATCTCGTAAGGTGATGACAGAAGGTATAAGTTCAGGGGAACCAATTTTCTTCCATACAGATTTGGACATACTGCATGTAGATGCACCTTCATCGATGATACACCGATGAACTGTGATGCTCCGTATTTTTACTGGGATTTGAAAAGCGATCAAGGAAGGAAGGCAAGGTTCTCTACTGTCAATATCAAAGGTAATGAGTCAAGTATTTTCGGGGTGGAATGCCCCCAAGGTGGAAAGTAATGATTTCCGCTGAGTGGGACAAGTCTGGAGGACTTCCAAAACTGACATGGCAGCTGGGGATTGTGCTAAATCGTCAACCAAACTATAATTGTGAGATACCCTAGCCTGTGGGTTGTGGACATTCCTGTGTAATGGGATGCGAGGGATGCAAAGAGGTGGCTCTGTTTTAGGGCGAGGGATCACCAATGGGGGTCCCGTCGGTACAGGGTTTGTCTCTGGAGCGATGGGAGGAGACTCAGTGGGTGCATGATACTGATGATTATGTGTTTGTAGAAGGATTTCTTCCTCACTAGTGAGGATGATTGTGCGATCTACTGGATTGTTTAGGTTGAGGTACCTTCCCACCTGAGGTGGGGGATGTTGTGTGTCATGTTGGGTGTTTATCACACCTTGGTGTGGAATAGGATTCTGCATCATGACAGGGAGGGGTTGTTGCACGTATTGTTGTGGTGCCTGCTGAGGGGCAGGTGGTGTTGGAGGATGGGGTAGACTGCCTGAGTCTTTCAACCATTTGAAATCAGGGATTTGGGGGAAATGATGAGTGTAATGGCCAAAATCACCACAAAGGGCACAAGGGAAGTTGGTTTTAACATTATTTTTATTTCTTCCTTGATGCTTATTATTATTGCCCCCCTGGGGGTTTTGATTCCCTTGGTTTTGGTTGCCCCCAGTGGGTTGGTTCTGTTGGGGTTGATTCCCACCTTGACCTGGGTTTTTGTTGTTCCTAGTTCATCCTTTCTTTTTGGCATTGTTCGACAAATGGGTTGGATTTTCCGTATTCAGCTGTTTGAAATTTTGATATTGTTGAATGGGAGATGGTTGAACAAAATTCACCCCAGCATGAAGATGTGGGGGAGCCATGGGTTGTGGGGGACTAGGAAATGGAAAGTGCGGATTCTATGGGGGTAATGATCCGTAAGGTACATAGGAAGGTGTGGTGCTTTCGCTAGTACTATAAGATGAGGTAGAGGGGGTACCAGAACTTGTTTGAATAGGTGGATGTATGGGGGGTGCAGGCGGTGGTCCATTGATGGGTGGAAGCATAGAAACAGGGTATGGTTGTTGATAAGGGGGTGGGGGGTAATAAGAAGTGCCCCCCTATGCTAGCGGATATTGAGGTGTTCCATACATCGGTGGTTGTTGGGGTTGTGGACCATGGTGAGTGGTGTTACCAATCAATCCGTCTGCTGAGTGAGACATCCCAGGTTTTTGTTGTCCAAATGGCACAGGTTTTGGGAGATTAGGAAGTACAGTGTATAAGTACCCTGACTGTGCATAGATGAGGTCATACTGTTAAGATTTACTGATGGCTTC
>JZKD02S1699094.1:100023-114592 GCA_000966675.3 Picea glauca
AAAAGCTGATCTTGAAATAGTAGCACTCACAAGAGTGTGTGAAGCTGGTGCCGATGAGTGGGAAAGACCAAACACTCCCCCTAAGATAGGAGGGAGGTTTAGCAAGCATTGTGAATGAAGGGGATTATGTGGGTCCCCTATGATTTCTGACTAGCTGAGTGAATGTGTGAAAATGGTTGTGAGAGTAATAAAGAAGCAAGAGCATGTGTGTTGCAAATTTTTGAACTTTACACAATATATATATATCCAAATCAAAATGTAGTCAGAAGTGCATCATACATAAAATGTTTTGAAAAAGAAGCATATATGTCGATAAGTGGGTTTTGTTCGTGTGGGGAATCAAAAGAAAACAAATGCTCATGTCCTAGAAGACGTAGCGTCCTTCATCTCAAATAGCACTGGACCTTCCAATAGTACTCAACAGTGGGGTTTGAAGTCACCGGAAGAGAAACTAGTGAAGGATGAAATAATTGGTTATAATGAGGGGTAAAGGGGGCATATCCCAAAAGAGATGGCGATATTTCCCAATAGCCACACAAAATCCAATCAAGGTCAAATTGCAGCCCACAATTTCCACCTGGGTAGATGTCCTAAAATTTGGTCACTAGGTACCTCGGTCAAAGTGCGACATTTAGATTTTCGGCCTAAGAAATGGGGCACGGGCTGGATCCCATCCAAGAGGTGGGTGCCTCAAGGGGGGATGCACATAACAACTGGACCTCGGCCTTCAACCCTTCACAAGTATCTCCCTGCCTTATGGTGTTAGGAACACTTGACTTGGAGGACTTTCATTTCACTATTTGACAACTTCTATGGTTTTGACAATGTGAGAACCAAATAACGGGGAGTTATTTGGATGCCAATCCCCAAAATCCTACCTAGACTAAAAAATTATTTTTTCACCTCCTGTGGAGGAAAACTTAGTGAGTTTTTAGAAAAAAATTAGATGTAGTTGTTTTGAGAGGTTGGGGATGTGAACCAACCTCATTGAATTAAAATGGGAGTGGATAGTTTCATCAAGAAAAGGGTGGGGTGTTTTCAGAATCCCTTTGGAGAAAACTTACTTTGACCTCCACGTTTCAAGAAGAAGCTATGTGAATGATAAGTGACTTTTGTGTGTGAGTGAAAGTGTGCCAATTTTTAGTGAATTAGATGTCACCTTGCTGCATGTGGACTTCGCTTGGTCCTTACAAGTGTTGATTACCTAATTAACTAAGTGCCTTTGGTACAACATTGAGTAATTCAAAAGTCCCTAGGAAGATAGCATGTGGACATGTGGGTCTATTACTATCCCTTTAACTCCCTATTGTGATGTAATCTAAGAAAAGATTTGAAACTATCCTAGATTTATCATGTGGGCATGTATGGGCATGTTACAAAACCTTTAAACTTCCCTAGTGATTTGATCTAAGAAAGCAAATTTCAACACTATCCTATCTTTGTAGCATGTGGGCATGTATGGGCCCGTTACAATATTAAGATGCGTTTGAAAAAAATAAACTAAGAGGAGTCCCGAGAAGGGCTATTGTCCTCTCCTAAAGGTTTTAATGTTCTTAAGGGAGATGAAATCATTTCACAATCTTTTTTTGATTCTCAAGATCACTTGCAGGCACGAGAGAAGAGCATACTAAGTGATTGTTATCCAACTTCTAGTCCCAATGCAAGTTAAATGTGATTAAAAATGATTTCCAACTTATATTGTGAGTCAAAACAAGCCATCCATGTGGCAAAAATGAAAGCAAAAGAGGAAATTGATTTTAACCCCCTAAGTGCCTAAGTGTTTTGACTAACCCCTTTATATGATGAGGGGACTAAGTGTGGTGCATCTTTAAAACATGCTTGAAATCATTTTTAAGAAGGAAATTGGCCTTCCCCACATATCAACAACTTTACAATGTGAATTTTTTCACAGATGTGCGGGTCTCAGTGGAGACAAAGGCGCATAGAGCACATGTGCGCAGGCAGAGAAAAGTTAATAAGCGCATATGTGAAGAAAATAACTATGACTAAAGCACATGTGTGCACGATGCACATCTATGGGCCTAAAAACCTGCGCACAGGTGACACATGGCCGTGAATGAAAATTTCGGATGGAATTCTCTCAATTCACCTTGGAATTGGATGATTGGCAGGTCGGCTTAGGCCGGTTAGTGTACCTACAAGTTAAATAAACCAAAAGAAGATCTAGAAAAACCTAAATGGGTTGGGAAATTGATACCTTTCCCTGGTTGAGTCGCCAATCTGTTGCGCCTCTTTCGTCACCTTGGTGAGAAAAATAGAGGTTCTTGCAAGCTCAGTTGGGTTTGTTGAGCAGGACAGTTGCAAGGAAAAGGGTTAGAAAAAGAAATATAAAACAACAACTAAGAATTAAACTAAGAAATAAAATAACAACTAAATTTATAAACATAGAGACATAAGGACAAAAAGAATAATGAGACCCATGTCACCAATGATAAGGATGGTATTAGTGAAAGAAAACACTGAGAAGCAAGGGGACTATGAGTCCCTTCTTCCTCCAAGGGAGGGCTCTTGGACCCCCACAAGTAAGCTCTTCTTACAACTTTTAAAATGAAAATGAAAATGGTGAAAGAATTCTTTTCTAATACACTCAAGGGGTGAGATGGATTGCCCAAAGCAATGATGCAAGTATACTCTTGGCAAGGATAGAAGATTCCTCAAGAGAATAATGGCAACATAAATTTTCTTTGAATTCCTTGAAAAATGAAGTGTATCCATGGCCTTTTTATAGCATTCCTTTGAGCTATTGTTCAACTAGTTTGTAGTGTGTAAAGAGGCTAATTAGGGCATTTCTAGGTCTTTGACCATTCATCCAGTCGAATCCAATCTAGATTTGAGTGTCAAATCAGCTTGGAAGCTAAACCAGAAGTGGGTGGGAGACCGACCACTCTCATAAATGTGTTGATTCTTAGGTGTGCGGATTTTTGCTACAACAGTCATGCATTGTGCGCATGTGCACAAATCTTGCGTTTCTGTTTCGTGCATGTGCATTCACACCGAGTGTCTTCAGAGAGGCCTTCAATTTTTCACTATTTTGTATAGTTTTTTGATCCTTTATGAATACTTTTGTGTTAATTCAGGTCCATGGATGACTTCATAACTGTTTGACGATGCTGAATTCTTGTAACCATTTGCGGACGAAATTTCAGTGATAACAATCATGAGTTTCACTACCATACTTTTTGAGTAATCATGACCACTAAAATTAATGCTATAATTTAAAATTGAGTAGTCACGATTTAATTTTCCAGGGTGCACAAACTAGATTAATATTTAGTGCCTTGGAATAGGATTTTGTGAGTAAACTTCTCCAAGGAAATTAAATCAACATATGTGTCTGAAATAGGGAGTGGAGAAATCCATTGTATAATTGGTAAGATTATGAGGCTTTGCTCACACTAGAGTTAATCATGAGGTCGCACAAAGTTGGTTGAAGAGATATCCCCCCGATACCTTCTTAGCATCAGAGATATTTCTGGGGATTTGTTTGTAGATGGGGATCTTTATAGTGACTTTACCTCCATGAGAGGTGGTACTTTCAAGGTTTCGTGCTTTTCTACCCTACCCATACGGTGGACCTAACTTACAACTACTCGCATGTGCATCGGTTATATAGTGGTTTATTAGTTTCTTGAATTAGGTGTCTCATAGGTTACTTGCAGGGGTTATTCTGCAGATACCCTAGGTCAGATAAGGGTCAGAAAACACACAACCTTTATGGAGGATTACCTCTTCGGGAGGATTTTACTGACTGGTTGTTAAGTCCACGAGGGCCCTTATAATGTATTATGTTACCTCCGATCTTTAGCAGGGATTCTGAGGCCCCTATTGGTAAAGACATACCTTCTTTAGGGAGAGAGGCCACTCAGCCACTTTACCCCATTGATATGCATATTGGTCGTTTGACTTTTGGTATGCTCTTTGATTACTAGTTGGCCTTAGGATATATTTTGTATATTTAGAGTCTTAAGTCATCGTGGAGTCAGACCAGCCCCCCCCGTCGGTCCCGTCTCTTGTTATAGTTACCACCATATTTTGAGTCTTTTCCTTCTAAAAGGCATAGAGTGATTAGGTGTGGTACACACACATCCACTTTTTAGACTTGTGATTCTACAAGGATGAGTACTGAACCTAGTCTTCATAACACTGGGAGCCCTTCGACTCCCACACCCACTATATTTAATTTCACCCCTTCGACTCTGACAACCTCAATGGTTGTAGTGCCAGAGGAACCTATCATTACTATGGCTCGACTTATAGTGAATTCTCAAGATACTACCTTGAACCCTTTTGGATCTTTGGGTCACTCACGGGGCTACAATGTTCAGTCCATCCCTATGGATTCTAGTCCCTTTTCTTATGGTATGCCCAAATTCACTTTCCAGTTTTCAAATGCCATCCCAGTTTCTGGCCCTAATGCTAGCATTGGGATTGGGGGAACTACAGCTCCTTACACTCCATTTTCATTTGGCGGTTCTCAAATTCCTCAAATGACTCCTAATATGGGAGGCATTCCTGCTTTTAACCCCGGGTCCAATCCTCTTGTTTATGGGTGGAACAATCAACCTGGCGGACAAGCTTCTTCTCAAGTTATGTCCTACACCCCTACCTCCTTGATGCCGATTTCGACCAATACATTTGTCGTGATGAATCCACCTCTATCCTCCAGATTCCCACCTAGAGGAGGTCAATTTCATGCTTTTGGAAATCCTCAACCTGGATCCAATCCGGTTGGGGGAAATTTTTATAACCCTCAATAGAACATTCCTACTGGAATGATGCCCAACCAAACTTTATGGGTCATCTTGAAGGAGGGACTTATAACCCTAGACATAGCCATGGTGCTTACTAGAACCCCGGATGGGCTGCAGTTCCTCAAACACAATCTTTCCTAGAAGCTTGGGCCCAAATGCCACAACCTTGTCTCCCTTTTCTGGCCACGCTTAATATGCCATATTTGTCTAATTTTATGAATGACCATGTGAGTCATGATCCTACATGTCCCCCTGTCCCCACCAAGCTTTCTTCTGACATCCTGAAGTTTGAAGGTAAGAATGGAGAGGATCATGGTGATCACGTCACTACCTTTCACCTTTGGTGCTCATCAAATTCCCTTAATGATGATTCTATTCGACTGAGATTATTTCAACACACCCTCACTGGAGTTGCTACAAAATGGTATATTGAGCTACTAAGGGGGGCATATGGTACCTTTAGTCAACTGGTGATGGTCTTCCTTAACCACTTCCAATTGTCGATTCATTATGATGTTGGCCTAGAACTTCTTTCGACTTTATTTCAGGACATCGCCACTCATATCTCAGATCATATCCAGGAGTGGCATAGACGGAAGAGGTTGACCAAGAATCCTATACCCCTGTCCTTCCTTTTAGAATGGTTTCTTAAGTATTTTCACCCTCCTATATCGAAGTATGTTGCTACTGCCAAGGTCACCATTGAGGAAGAAACAATTTTTAAATACCAACAGTTAGATCTCATATATGCTCAGTCTGGGATGTTATACCACATTCTTCCAGATGCACCATGGTAAACTTATGACCCAATAAAAAAGCTCGGACCTCATGCTGATGGAATCATAGGTACCTCCAATGTAAAGTATGCAGACTTGGTGACAATCCATATGAAAGAGTTTTCGTTAAACTGGTCTGTAGGAGGGCCAACTTCGTTTGTGTCTTCCAAACCCACTTAGTTGGTGGATGCACCTTATGTGCAATCATTGAAAAACCCAAATGGTAACCAACAACCAGGTGGGACTAAGAAGAAAAGACATAATAATCATAAGGGTGGGAAAAATTGTAATAAACCCAAGGACAATGGTATTAATGAAAAGACCAATAATAATGTTGGAGAGGGAAAACGATAAATACATAAGGTGAAGTTTCCCTGTAATATTTGAACAGATGATCACCTTACCCATTTATGCCCCAAACTTGTAGATATGTGAGGATATTATCTCTACCTCCCATCGTGCTAACGAATCCATTCCCACATAACCAACACATGGTCTCAAGCTCCTCTAATGCTGGAAATGTGGCTGGTGGGAGTCAAAACCCACCATTGAAAGACGACAACCATTTGTGTATCAATATGGTCGATGAGAAAGTTCATGTAGCCACTCGATCTAGATATTATAACTCTTCACAAGGTATTATCATTCTATAATCACCTCCTCCTCCTCTAGATATTAATTTACAGATTGAAAAACTAGAGACACTGCCTCATATTTTGAAAGGAGTACTCAAGCGCTCTACCCATAATCCAAATGCTAGATCTGCCCAAAAATACTCTATTGTTGAGGATCTGGGTCAAACCCCTTGTGCGATATCAACTTTGGAGGTACTCTAGACATTTCCTTCACAGAGGAATGCCTTACTATCTTCTTTAGGAGCTCTAGAACCCAATGGCTCAAAAGTTATCAAGTTTGACGTCAAAGATGTGAAGCCTCACTTGCCTTACCATGTGGCTTTCCAAATCCATGAAGAGTACTCAAAGTATACCATCGAACATGCAGTTGTTGATGAAGTCGCTGCCACTTATGTGATGTCCCTGATCTGTTGGAAATCTCTTGGTTCTCTGATTCTTTCCAAGTCATCGAACATGTTGACTACTTTTGATAGTCATTCCTTCCACCCTCACAATATTTTTCCTTCCTTTCCGGTCTAGTTAGGTGGGAAGACGGTAGAGGTGGAGGTTGAGGTAGCTGATGTGCCTCTTGATTATAACTTGTTACTAGGATGCAATTGGACCTATGCTATGGTCGTCATCGTATCATCTGTCTTCTAGTCCTAATGCATCTATTGGAACGTCGATCCCTGTGTTCGACAATTCTCAACTGACAACTGAGAATATCGGTGTCAGAATGTATTCTTACCTTATGGGTAATTTCAACTTCATAGCACCGAATCACCACGTTTACGCTATGTCTAGTAGGCCTGTTTTGACTGGGAGGTCCATTCCTTTTCGCACTTCCTATTTTAGTGATCCATGGACCCTACCTTCCTCGACTTTGTCTTGTGAAGGTCAGTTGCATGTTGGAATGGCCATTCCACCATCGACAACAAAGATTGTGTATTAATTTGTTCTTGACTCTTCTGTCGATATCGAGCCTATTACCTCGCCGACGGACAACGAGGATCCCGTTCTCAGGTTCATGTGGGACACTTTGTTGTCTTGTTCACATGATTTCCTCGATGAGAATTTTCCTTTAGATGAACCTATCATCAAAGCCATGAATGGTTTCAACAGACCCTGGGATGATATGCATCACTACTCTTATTTTCTCCCAAATCTTGAAAGAATCGAACAAGATGATTTTTGATCTACTTTGAGTGAGATAGTTGGTCATGCCATAGTTCCAATTGATACGCATGAAATTCATTCTGAAGGAAACATGATGATTATTTCTCCTACCATCATGATCGATATCTCTTGTACCCCTGGAAAGATTGAAAATGTAAATATCGATGCAGATTGTTCACCAGAAGCAATCCTGATCTACAACAAACTCTTCAAATAATTTCGAGATGTATTTTCTTGTTCATGTGAAGAGATAACAGGAATCGACCTTCGTATTGTTGAGCATGATATTAGAACTTATCTGGATGTTAAACATGTTCGACAATTTCTTAGAGATGTGAATCCATGGAAATCCCCTCCTAATAAGGTAGAGGTGGAGAAGCTACTTAATGTTGGCTTCATCTACCCGGTTCCCTTGACTGAATGGGTATCCAATCCAATTCCTGTGAATAAGAATCAAGTAACCATCCGTGTATGTATGGAATTTCATGACCTGAACAAGGCCTGTCCTAAAGACAACTTCCTGACACCTTTGATCAATTAGATTCTCAATGAGTGTGTGGGAAGCAAGTTATTTTCTTTTATGGATGGATTTTTCAGGGTATAACCAAATTCAAATTAAACTTGAGGATCAACAAAAGAAAAAATTTATTTGTACTTGGGGGTACTTTCGCATTCCGAAAAATGCCTTTTGGCCTTAAAAACACCAGAGAAACCTTTCAACGTGCCATGAATTTTGATTTTCATGATCTTAAGCACATAGTCAAAGCTTACATTGATGCTCACTCTCACAAGAGAGTGGATCATTATACACACCTTTGTCTTGTTTTTGTAAGATTTTGTTACTATAGAATCCAGTTGAACCCTCACAAGTGCATCTTTTGCATTAAGTCTGGTCGTCTTTTGGGATTTCTAGTTTCTGAGACTGAGATCATGGTAGATCCACTAAAGGTTGAGGCAATACTTTGATTTCCTCCACCGCGCATAATTAGACAACTTCAAGGTTTGTAGGGGAAAGATAACTTTCTTCATTGGTTTATAGTGAATTATGCCAATATCACTAAGGGTTTCATGCATCTTTTGAAGAAGGACACCCCTTTTATCTGGGATGAGCAAACCTAGGAGTCCTTCGATGCTTTGAAGAAAGCCTCAGTATTGATGCCTCTGTTGAAGTCTCCTTACTACAGTAGAGATTACTTTATTTATATCTCCGCGCCTGAAGAGACGATTGGTATGGTTCTAGTTCAGGAGGATGATGAGATCTGTGAGCACGTCATATACTATCTTAGTCAAAACTTAGTCTGTCTTGAGCTTAATTATTCTCATGTTGAAAAGCTATCTTTGGTTGTTGTGCACGTAGTCCAATGTTTACATAATTATATATTACTTTGCAAGACTACTATGGTTGCTGATGTAAATCCATTTCAATATATCCTTACCATGCATATAATAGGGGGAAATTATAATAAATGGATTGTCATTTTACAAGAGTTTGATCTCTATTTCTCTTCTTTGAAATCAAAGAAATGGCCAGTCTTCGCAGAGTTAATATCCGATTTTCCACGATTATATGAGGATGTTATCCATGTGGATTTGTCTGTGAAAGAACACATTTTTCTTGTATCATCATTTGACCCCTGGTATGGAGACATTGTTCTCTATCTCCAAACTTTGAAGTTTTGTTAGCATCTCTCATGAGATGACCGACAACATGTAAGATACCAAGCTAAGAATTATACTATCATAGGTGACACTTTGTATCACCGAGGAATAGACAATATCTTGAGTCATTGTTTAACTCATGGAGAGGCCGAGTCAGTCCTCAACGTTTTCCACAGTGGGGCTTATGGTGGTCATATATCCAGGCTTGAGACAACCAAAAATATTTTGTGAGCTGGTTATTTATGGCCTACTATCTTTAAATATTGTATTGAAGCAGTTAAGAAGTGTCATCCCTGCTAGGTGTTCACTCGAAAAATGTGCTCTCATCCATCCCCTCTTCACCCAGTCATTATCGTCGATCCCTTCACCAAGTGGGGGGTGGACTTCGTGGATTTCAACCCAACTTCAACTAGGGGGAATCAACACATTATCGTGGTCATCGAATACTTTATTAAGTGGGTCGAGTCCATGCATACAGTTAAATACGATGGGAAGACTGTCACCTTCTTTGTATTTAATCAAATTATCGCCCTGTTCAGTATCCCAAGTGAGATTGTCACTGACAATGGCAGTCACTTTCAGAATGAAATGATGGAAGAGATAGCATCTAATCTAGGGTTTAAACATGGTCATTCTTCTCCTTATTATCCCTAGGAAAATGGAAAAGTATAGGTCGTCAACAAGCATCTCAATACCATTTTGCAAAAAACTGTCGGCCAGAGAAAATCCAACTGTCATATCATGATATATCCCACACTCTGGGCATATCGAACCTCCGTCAAGACTGCCACCAATTTTTCCCCTTTCCAGTTAGTACATGATGTGGAATCGATACTCCCTATTGAATTTGAAATCCCTTCTCTTAATTTGGCAGTCATTCTCCTACCTGACACTTTCGATCTCGAACGATGCCTTGTACACCTAGAGATTCTTGACGAGAAGCATCAAGACGCCTCTACGACTATTGAAGTAAACAAATGATGTGTCAAGGTCTAATACAATAAGTCTGTCTGTCCTCGGTTGTATGCTGAGGGTGACTTGGTCCTCTTGTATGATCAAGCCAAAGAACCACTTGGGCTAGGAAAGTTTAAGCCCATGTGGCACGATCCTTATATCGTGTGATGTGTCTTATAAAAAGGAGCCTATGAGTTAGATGATTAAAAAGGGAATATGTTGGTTGAGCCCAGGAATGGGATCTACTTGAAAATATACTACGCTTGAGCCCTGATATTGGGCGAGACTCTTTGTATACTAATGTAATTTAGTTTATATATATTTTTCATTTATTTTTAGTTTTTGGCTTGCTTATCGAGTTTTCACTTGGTTGACAGATGTCAACGAAGTCATCGGTCTATCTAGGATTCACAAATGGAGCTAGTCGTCATACATGGAACTTGGCTTCTGCCGCTTGGGTGGTTTACTCACCCGAGGGTTTGCTGGCGTCTTCAGGTGGCATATGCCTAGGGCCATCCATGAATAATGTGGTCGAATATAGTGTCGTTATAGAACTTTGCGCGATGCTATCTCACATGGTATTTTCTCTTTATAGGTTCGCTTGGATTCCCAGTTAGTATTATGTCAGTTGAACGACATTTATCGTGTGCGTGATCCTACGTTACTCCAACGATTTCTACAGGTACATCTTTTAGAACGACAATTTGGTTTTATTACATATTATCACATTCCTAGGAGTTCTAATCATGTATCCGATGCTTATGATAATTTAATTTTAGAGGCATTTGTCACATAACTCAAGCAAAGAAAACCATCTCATCAATGTAAACATTGTAAAATATAAGTAAAGACGAAGATCCCTTTTTATATATATTTCAAAAAATATGGTGTTTATAGTACAAAATTGGGGCTAATACCCTCAATACAAATATACAGTCGGTACTACAATATCCATGACATCTACATCTGTGGTGCCATATGTGTTTCATGGTAACAAACTACGGCGTTTGCGAGATGTCGAAAGAGTCACACCCAGGCTCTGGGTACACCAACCACCTATCACTGCATTGCTTCAGGAAGATCCTCTACCTAAACCATGGGAATCCTTTGAGTCAAATGTGACAGGTTTCCCTGCACGTTTTGTAGGAATCTCTCCAATTCTCCTCCCTCTTTCTACCTAGTCTCCCTGGTTCCTCATTCGATGTCAAGGAAACCCTTTCGGCCATAGTATACCCACATCTACATTACACAAGTGTCTAGTTAGTACTTAAGAACCATCTAATTTTTTTTTTTTCTATTATAAAAAAATACAAAAATGAAATATTTAAAAACATTTGACATACCTATGTTACTATAGGAGGTCCCTGGTGAGAGTGGCATGTCCGGATCTCCTCTAAAATCTATCCCTACATAGGGATATTCATCTAGGGAAATGACTTTTTTCTACCACCAGTAGAAGAAATCCTCGTTGTAGGGTGTGGGAAACCTACCTCCCCCTGCCACCTCATTACCTCGGTCCACCATGCCATGGATGGATTGCGAGGTCCTCTAGGAAGAATAACAACTCTAGGTCCCAAACCTGGAACCCACTTGAAAAAGAAGCTGCACAGGATAGATGTAAACCCAAAATTCCTCTTACTCCCCTGTTTTCACTCTGTCAACTGGCTCTTCATATTTTCCAGTAGTGAGGTACACCAGTCATATACTGTGGGTCTCATACACTACACTGCATAGAACATGAGAGACCTCGAATCTTAGTGAAACAAGGCCGAACATGTGATCCTAGTCAATACAAGCACAATAATCCTTAGTATGAGATTGTTTATCACCCGGATAGGGAGTTGACTCCCTACCTTAGAAGTCCCTACTACATAGTGGGCATCGATGTACTCCTATATTTTCATTATGCTTCCTAATACTCATTAATTGAGGCTTACAACCTCTCCTCGATGTGATAACCTAGTCAAAAAGTAAATGTCTTCTACTTAAATTCTCAATGGTTTCCCATCGATATTGAAGCTTTCACTCTCAAGGTCCCAGTAACCCACAAGCATCTCGAGCAACCTCACCTGGGATCTCATTCCTTTGAGTGCCAAAAATTTATATAAGCCACATATATTTAAGTCCATTTGAGCCCCCAGATCTCGATCCTCATTAGAATTGACGTCCTCGTGCTCTCCTTCTCTCCATTCAAGAACCATCCTGCCAAGGACAAATCAAAATTTGAGTTTGTTTTTTATTAAGGTTGGTTGTCATTGATGTCGACCCTTGAATAAAGCCCCACAACACAAAGGTTTGGGTAATGGACCCAAGATTGTTTGATGTAAATATGACTCATTATTATCTTGTCATGGTTGATAAGAAGTAAATATGGATGAACTCCAAAGTGGTCCCCTTATGGTGAAAGCCCTCACGGGAAGACACTTTGCAGAGTAAGAGAACCCATGCTTAATTGTGGAATAATGAGATGAAGGACAATGAATTTTTCTATTAAAATATCCTTGATGGATAGTTCTTGTCATTACATTTTCGGTGGTATGTGGAACATCATATAACTCCTCACGGTTAGAGAGTTATGGTCATGACAAGTTGGACACCCCAGGTTTGGGTAATGGACCCAAGTTTGTTTGATGAATAATGGTATGAGTTATGATATATTTTTAGATACTACTATTCTATATGGATATCACATGTTGTTCCATTTCTGGTGGTATGTGGAACATCACATAACTCCTCATGGTTTGAGAGTTATGGGCTCACGAAGTTGGAGGACCCTCATATGTCATCTAGAAGCCCCAAAAGGTCAACGTAGTCAAAGTGGTTTAAGAGATTTTAAAAGGTAAATAATAAAGTGAAGTAATGAGTGTATTATAATTTTAATTGAATAAAAAATAAATTATTTCAATAATAAATTTAATGGAGAAATTAGAAGTGGGTTAACCCTAAAATAAGGAAAGTGGGGTCAGGTGACCTAGAAGATGTTTTTAAGGAAGCTACTTGGAGAGTATAAATAAGAGGCAAGGCTCTCTCATTTCAATCACACTTGATAATATTGAAAATATATAGGTGTCTGAGGTAACCAAGGATGTCTAAGCTGAAATTCCGAGGGAAAGTGAAGAAAAGAAGGCCGAAATGCAAGGAAGGATAAATTGTTTTGATGGTTCTTTCTAAGGTATGTTATTTACAAATCATCTCACTATTTTCGCTATAACATGTTTTCTATAATGATTCAGATCATGAAATTTCTATGCCATTGAGAAAAAATATCCATGTATCTGTGGTAAAAAATTCATCTTGTGGATCATTGTATTTTTGGAGTTACACTCCGTGGAAAATAGGGTTTGTGGCTAGTCCTGAAACTAGTAAAAAACAATTGTTTCGGGTAAAAACACCATAACTTCTTCATAACAGATCCAAATTCAGTGAAACCAAATGTGTTCGTTAGGGTATAGTATTTAGTATGTTTTTTCATATTTTTTGATCAATTCAAGAAATATTCTGTGTGGGGAACACTCTAGAAGGTCTCTCTCTAGAATAAGCCATAATTCCAACAAGGTATGCCGTTTTTTCTATAAATCCTTTTCTGAGAGGTTCCAAGTAGTGAAACCTAGAGGAATTGCATAAAACAAATTGAAGAATATTTTATATCAGTTTCATATCTTTATACATTACAGGTACAAAGCTATGATTACTTCAAGTTAGGGTTGTTGACTAATCCGAAACTAGGCATGTGAGACTAAATAAAAGTTTGATGAAAATGTTAGTCTCTTGTTGTTGATGTTAAGGAAGGTTTGAAGGTTTGAAGGAATGTGATCATATACACTAGGTCTATTACATAGCTACAAATCATATTTGTATGATTAAATTGATGAGGGATTTTGGTTGAGGTACATGTTGAGTACATGGTTGAGACAAGTAGTTGATGAGTTGGCACATACATGAGGTGTATAGGGATGATTTTAAGGATTGAAATTTATTTTAGAATGTAGAAACCTTGGCGAATATTACTAATCCTTTATATGCCAACTATACATGATTGGTGATATTTTTGTAAAAATATTCAAATTTCTAAGGATTTTATATAATTTCTATAAATTTTTGGCAATTTTTAAGGTAAAATAATTTTATCTTATAGAATTTGGGTGAATCATTTTTAAAATAGCAAATCTCGTTTTTGGAAAAACCATGGAAAATTAGCCCATGAGCGAAATTTAGCCCCTAAAATCATCCCTGGAGGTGTATAGTTGATGATGTTGGTACATATTGATGAGTCATAGTTTATGAGTTGTTGACACATGATTGGTACATACTTGGTACATGGTTGGATGCACTTGTTTATGGTACATGTTGATTATAGTTTATTTAGTACAGGTTGGTGCATGGTTGATGCACTTGTTTATGGTATAGGTTGATTACAGGTTGAGGTATAGGTTGATGCATGGTTGATGCATGGTTTAGATTTATTGGTACAGGTTTACAGTGGTATATCTCATAGTGACAGGTTGATAGTGGTTCCATCATTCTACTTCTACTTCAGGGTGGCAGGACGGGGCAAGGACAGGTGGTTGTAGCCACCTTCTGGTTGTAGCCGGAGAACATAGGGGGTTGTAGCCTCCTT
>JZKD02S1699105.1:22480-33225 GCA_000966675.3 Picea glauca
ACTTGGTTGAAGAGTGAGAGCCTGAATATATCAAACATGATGATGAAGTATTAATGTGTTCTCCTCCCTCTGATGAAGCCATATGAGATCATATTCCTCCTACACAAAAATAAGAGGATGAGGTTAGTCATTTTCCTTTTCAGGTTTTTGATGATACCTTATTCTATGATTCAAAGGGTGAAGAAGAAAGGGAATCCTTGGACAGGTTAGACCCTTTGTATTATGAAGCTAAATATGTAGGGGAAAGTCATGAGGAGGAAGCACTGATGCTTGTTCTTCTATTTGATGAATTCATCCAAGTCTCTGACTCTCCTGCACAACAAGAAGTGAATACGGTAATTTAATTCCCTTTCCAAGATTTTGAAGATACTTTATTTTGTGATTTGTAAAGTGAAGAATGGTTAGAGGAGCCCTTGGATATTTTAATCCCTTTGTGTTATGATAAAGGTAATGACATGGTTGATAATATTGATGAGTTCATACACAATGGGAAAAGTAAATGGGATGTGATTGGGTAAGATGGGGATCCCATTTACGACATTGAGGGTCATTTCTAAATGTCTCATTTACAACTATCATATGAGGCTACTACTAATTTTTACATTTGGAAACAAGGAGATGATGTAGTTGCAGAGGTTTTCCAAACACCCAAGGGTGACCTAGTTCTATGTTCTCCTAATGATTTTCAGTCATACCTTGAGTATTTTGATGAGTATACCTTTGAGAACTTGGATTTATTCGATGAAGAATATTGTCAACCACCATTGTGCTAAGAGCTTGATAAGGGTGAGGGCATTTCTCACTTGAAGTAGGGTACTTGTGACAATGTTTTCCAGCCTCCTTCGATCACTTTACCTCGCTATGTCAGTAAGGGTGTAGTTGGGAAATATGTCACTTATCTTAAGTTTTCTACAGGGAAAAGATTTCTTTTAGAATTCAAGGGTGGGTTGAATGCCTTAAGAAGAAATTTGTCATCTCGGTATTCCAACCTTCCCCTGAGAAGTTGTCATTCATCCTCTAGGTTCTTTCTAGTCCCCTCCCAGACATCAGGATGTGATGATTTCCAAGGTATCCAACCTTCAGACTCTTTGAGTCAGACTTTTGAGCCTTTGATTTTTCATGATCCTTTTCTGAGATGGATTGAGCACTTTCCTAGAAGTGTAACTTGGCATAATTTTGTCCCTCCCTCCCACCTCCATGAGTTGGACTTTAGGATCTCCTATGATATGATACATGCTCTATATCATGTTATTTTTGTGCTTAACCTGTCATTGTTTTGGTTTATGATTAAGCATGGAGGCAGGTATTATGAGGCATTACTAGTATGGTTTCACCGGTTATATGACTACACCTATCATTCAACCAGCTGGTAAGTAGGAGTAGGTAGGCATTTGCATCCATTGTGCATACCATTGCATATCATTTTAGAGTAGTTGTAGTTTCAATTTTTATATTGTCTTGATTCATTATGTATATATGTATGCTCATGATCATATGCTAGACTAGAGATGTTTTTATTTGTTTATTATATCATATATGAACAAGGGGTGATATCACCACCCTAGGGATTACTAATATCCTTTGTTGATATTGCCCAGGCATAGGTCATATCAGATATGTTGAGGTTCTCATGCACTCTACGGTGAGCAGATGTCCTCGATTTGAAGCAAGATGTTATCCCCTGGCCTAGGGATAACTAAGGAGATCACGTCTCAAGGCCCACAGGTCCTAGACATGGAGTAATGAGAGACAGATGACTTGGGCATGGCCCTGTAGGGCCCCTCTTTTCATCAATGCAATCCACTTATCACCAGTGGCAGTATCCATCCCACCATCCTGGTCCTGGAGTAACGGTGGGTCTTTCTCCATGAGGTAATGAGTCTGGGTATCATGGTATGTATCACAACAATTTTTTAAGCACTTGAATATGTTGTATTGAATCCTTCTTCATTTCATAACATTTTCTTGGAAATTATTCTCTTTGAGTCATTCATACCTGGAAGGGTGGCATGGTTCCCTAGTAAATTGATTTCCCTTTAGGATGGGTTGCCACTGGGTGGGTCTGTGAAAGGTCATATTTCATTCCCTCCATACTTACCACTTTCCATATTTATTCCTCTCATCTCCCCTATGCTTGTTTGGGCATCAGGATTGGCTACACTAGGAAAGGTTTGTACCTTACCTTTTGGGAAGAAGCAACTAAAGGCTCAGAGGGTAAAAGTAGCTAGCAAGAGTGTAAAATCCAATGTTGAAACCTTCAAGATGCTTCGCCCGGGGATCCCCAAGAAAGCAGTGAAAATCTTCTTAGTAAGAAGAGGGGGGCCATAAGATCATACAAACAATCAAGGAATTAGTTGATAGATAGGGGGTCTCATCATGAGCCAACCTATTATAACCATAGGCATGTAGCGGTATGAAATTACCATTTATCTGATCACCAAACCAGGGTAGTGGCTCTTGGTGGCATACCCAAGAGAAAGGGTGTCTCATCACAAGCCATCAGCCTTCTCATTTCCTTGAAATGTTTGTAGATAATGTTGTCACCTTTGGTCATCAAGCCGAGAAAGTGGCCCTCAACTATTCCCTTGAAGCACAAGAGAAAAAAGATCAAAAGAAATAAAGATAAGAATAAAAGGCAATGAATGGGCTAGAAAACAATTGCATTTATGACAAGGTGCAACTCACCCTCTACAAAGGCACCCACAGGAAAGACTTTATATTTTTGTGTTATTACATGCACCCCATGCCACCTCATACACTTACATGACTTGGAATAGTTCCCACCTGAAAAACACTCCAAATCTAAGAGAGGTTAGCCCAATAGGACACCCTGAGACCTTTTCCAAACCTAACTTGTCAAAATGCATAACGTATTTGAGCATTTATCTGGGTTAAGTAGTGTTTGATGCACATGTTTGGGTAATTGAATTATTAGATGTGATTTACATGTTATGATCCATGTGACTTATGAACCCCTGGAGGGCGTACTTGTTGTTTCTATAGGACCTTTCACGTTGGACAGGTACACATGAGGGAATGATTAGCTCAGACATTCAAGGGGCTTAAATTCCACAGATGGATGTTGAAACCCCAGCCAGAGGAAAGAAGAAATTGAAGACTTGTACCAGGAGAAAGAAGGACGTTGCCTTTGGAGGAACCCTAGCAGACCCAGACGGAGGGGGGCCTTTCCCTTCCCACATGGATGTTAGCCATTGAGGGCCCTGAACATCACCATCATAGACCTAGATGTCATCCAAAGCTAGGGCTCTAGTTTGGAGGCATTAATGAGCCTGGTAGCACATGTGGGCATCATCTAGGGCTTATAGAGGCCAAGCGCCCCACATTTCTAGCTCAACCTTCCACTTTTAGGGCTCAACCTCACCCTAAAGGGGCATGACATCACCCTTGGAAGTGTTTCTAGAGAAAAATTGAATTTTATTATGTCAAAATTGAATTTTATTATAAATTGGTCAAGTTGGCCTTATTTTTTACCTAAAATTAATTAAAGGTCAAAATTTTGTATAAATAAGCATGAAGTACTCTCATTTTCACATAACAACTTGTCATACAAGACAAGAGGTCTGAAATTTGTGCCCTAGTGAGGGCTATTGGATGAAATTGTGAGGCACACTCTTGTATAAGGCTATTTTTTGCAACTTGGATAAATCATAGAAGTTTTTATGGTGATCTTGCATGGTACTCTCATGATTATTCTTGGTGCAAGGAAGTAAAATATGCATTTTTTGTCATCTATTGAATGGTTTGTGTATGGTTTTATTTTCTCATACRAGATTATGAAACYGTGTGGTATACTTAATGCTTGAAGTAAGGAACTTGAATTGCTACTTTCTTACTTTCTATTTGTCAAGCTTTTCATTGAATTGATCTAGTGACTASTGAAACCCTAGAGCCCTCCCTCCCACCTCCATGAGMTAGACTTTAGGATCTCCTATGATATGATACATGCTCTAACTCATGTTATTTTTGTGCTTAACCTGTCATTGTTTTGGTTTATGATGAAGAWTAGAAGCARGTATTATGATGCATTACTAGGATGGTTTCACTGGTTATATGACTACACCGAGCATTCAACCAGCAGGTAAGTAGGAGTAGGTAGGCATTTKCATCCATTGTAYATACCATTTCATATCATTCTAGCATAGTTGTAGTTGAAATTTTCATATTRTCTTGATTCATTATGTATATATGTATGCTCATAATMATATGCTATACTAGAGATGTTTTTATTTGTTTATTATATCATATATGAACAAGGGGTRATATCACCACCCTAGGGATTACTAATATCCTCTATTGAGATTTAGCAGGCGTGGCTCATACCAGATATGTTGAGGTTCTCATGCGCTCTACAGTGAGCACATGTCCCCRAGTTGGAGCAAGATGTTATCCCCTAGCCTAGGGATAACTAAGGAGATCATGTCTCGAGGACCACAGTTCCTAGACATGGAGCACCGAGAGCCAGATGACTTGGGCATGGCCCCAAAGGGCCCCTCTTTTCATCAGTGCAGTCCACTAATCACCGACAGCAGTATCCATCCCACCAGCCCGGTCTTGGAGTAACAGTGAGTCTTGCTCCATGACGTAATGAGTATGGGTATCATGGTATGTATCACAACGATTTTTGAAGCACTTGAATATGTTGTATTGAATCCTTCTTCATTTCATAACATTTTCTTGGAAATTATGCTCTTTGCCTCATTCATACTTGGAAGGGTGACATGGTGCCCTAGTAAGTTGATTTCCCTTTAGAATGGGTTGCCACTAGGTGGGTCTGTGAAAGGTAGTCATATGTTCCCTCCATACTTACCACTTTCCATCTTTATTCCTCTCATCTCCCCTATCCTTGTTTGGGAATTGGGATTAGATACACTAGGAAAGGTTTGTACCTTACCTCATGAGAAGAAGGGGATAAAGGCCCAAAGGGTAAAAGTAGCTAGCAAGAGTTAAAATCCAATGTTGAAAACTTCAAGATGCTTCACCCAGGGATACTCGAGAAAGCAGTGAAAATCTTCTTAGTAAGAAAGGGGGACCCATCAGATAATACAAACACTCAAGGTATTAGTTGATGGATAGGGGATCTCATCATGAGTCGGCCTATTATGACCATGGGCATGTAGTGGTATGACATTACCATTTATCTGGTCACCAAACCAAGGTAGTGGCTCTTGGTGGCATAGCCAAGAGAAAGGGGTCTCATTACGAGCCAGCCTTCTCATTTCCATGAGATGTTTGTGGATAACGTTGTCACCTTTGGTCGTCAAGCCAGGATAGTGGCCCTCAAATATTCCCTTGAAGCACAAGAGAAAAATATCAAAAGAAATAAAGATAAGAATAAAAGGTAATGAATGGGCTAGGAAACAATTGCATTTATGACAATGTGCATCTCACCCTCTACAAAGGAACCCACAGGTAAGACTTTACATTTCCCTATTATTACATGCACCCCATTCCCAAACATCTACCCCATGCCACCTCATACACTTACATGACTTGGAATAGATCCCACCTGGAAAACACCCCAAAGTTAAGAGAGGTTAGCCCGATAGGACACCCTGAGACCTTTTCCAAACCTAACTTTCCAAATTGCATAACTTATTTGAGCATTTGTCTGGGTTAAGGGGGGTTTGATGCAAATGTTTGGGTAATTTAATTATTGTATGTGATTTACAGCTATGATCCTTGTGACTTATGAACCCCTGGAGGGTGTACTTATTGTTTCTACAAGACCTTGCCTGGTGGACAGGTACACATGAGAGAATGATTAGCTCAGACCTTCATGGGGATTAAATCCCATAGATGGATGTTGAAACCCCAACCAGGGGTAAGAAGAAATTGAAGACTTGTATCGAGAGAAAGAAGGATTCTTCCTTTGGAGGCACCTTGGCAAACCTAGGCCTAGGGGGACTTTGCTCCTCCCACATGGATGTTAGCACTTGAGGGCCCTGGACATCACCATCATATCCCTAGACGTCATCCAGAGCTAGGGTTCCAGTTTGGAGGAATTTATGAGCCTAGTGGAACATGTGGGCATCATCTAGGGGTTCTGAAGGCCAAGCGTCCCACATTTCTATCTCAGTGTTCCACTTTTAGGGATCAACCTCACTCTAGAGGGGCATTACGTCACCCTTGGAGGTGTTTCTAGATACAAATTAATTTTATTATGTCAAAAATGAATTTTATTGTAAATCGACCAGGTCGGCCTTTTTTTTACCTAAAATTAATTAAAGGTCAAAATTTTGTATAAATAAGCATAAAGTACTCTCATTTTCACATAACAACTTGTCATACAAGACAAGAGGTCTGAACTTTGTGCCCCAGTGAGGTCTATTGGCTGAAATTGTGAGGCGCACTCTTGTATAAGGCTATGTTTTGGACCTTGGATAAATCTTGGAATTTTTTATGGTGATCTTGCATGGTATTCTCATGATTATTCTTGGTGCAAGTAAGTAAAATATGCATTTTTTGTCATCTATTGAATGGTTTGTGTATGGTTTTATTTTCTCATACAATATTATGAAATTGCATGGTATACTTAATGCTTGAAGTAAGGAACTTAAATTGCTACTTTCTTACTTTCTATTTGTCAAGCTTTTCATTGAATTGATCTAGTGACTAGTGAAACCCTAGAGCCCTAAATTGTTAGCAGTCTAAGGATTTTGACTTAGTTATCTTTGCATAAGTTTTACTCCATAAGAAGCCCAAGGAGAGCAAGGTGTTAGGTCCTAGAATTTCCTACACCCTAGCATTTTGTCTCTTGAGGTCAATGCATAGGGGGCCTTAAGTTACTACTTCTCCTATGCATTTTCTTTCTTAGACTTTTGTGCATTATCATAAACTGATTTGCAGCCTTAGAAGAAGTCATCCACTTTGACTCCATAATCCCTAGAAGGCACTAGTTTTTGCCTCTCTATTGTTGAAGGATTGATCAAACACTTAAACACTTTTCTCCTAAGCTTTTATTAACTATCTCTAACCCTAGTTTAGCCTAGATCACTAACTTATTTGTTGTTGTTATAAATGTTTGCTACATCCATATAATTGCAGAAAATTTTTTGCATACTCAACATTAATTGCTAGCTAATCATTTCAAAAATTGCTTCTGACAATTTATTATCATTCTACATAGTCGATGTTATCTTTTCATTGTCTTTTCAAGCTTTTTTGAGGAGTATTTGTTGCATTTGTTACATTTTATCAATTGTTCTCGTAAACTTATTAATTGTTGCAATTTCATATCAGCTAGCACTTATTGTCACTCTTTATTGTCTACTGAGGTATTATTATCATATTTGTAATTGAAATTATTGTATATGCATGCTATATTGTCTTGTTCCAGGAAGGTACATCAAGCACTTCATTAACCTCATTTTTTAGACACGGATTTAGTGACTTTGGTAACTAGTGAGAAGGGGGGGGGATATATTTTGAACATAACCCTAATTTTCCATCCCTTTATGTTACCAAGGATGCCTCCCCTGGGGTAGACATTCCCTATCCCTAAAGTGGGGATTTCCTATTAAGGTGACAGTTATAGGATATCATGTTGTTACGCCAATCTCCCTTACTTTCCTTGGGCTTTGGACAAGTACAGATTGTGTAATAACAGTTTGCATTGGGACACGTGATTTTGAGAGATATTGAAATTATCTAAATTGGAGTCTTTTCTTGGTGCCCTAGGCTTCCTAGGCCACCAAGGTGTCTTGTTTATCCTAGTAACTCTCTTGTTATCATTAATAAAAATCTACACCCATTAGGGCTGCATCAAAATATACTTTATCTTTTACTTTAACTTGTTTTTCAACCGTGGAAATTTTCTTGGAAGCCACTATTATCGTTCTATTGCTTATTGGCTAACTTTTTGTCTGTTTACTTGCTAATTTTTGTGGTTGAAACTCGCTATTGTAGAAAATATTTTCTATAGCCACTTGGATGTTACAATAATTCTCTAAAAACCCTATCTAACGGCCCTCTTTCACCTTCAAAGTTTGTGCTTGAATATTGGAAAGTTATCAATTGGTTTAGTGCTTCATTATCCAATAACTACTTCATAATTTTAATGGTTATTTCTACAGTAAATAATTGGTTTCATTGTTGATATATATATATATATATATATATATAAACCAATTATATATTTTTTTATAGTTGTAATTTAGGATAGCAAAGCTTCACTTGCTTGTCCATTGGAATATCAGGCTTGTATACTTGTTTTTTTCTTGTCTCGGGTAGGTACAATTATCTTCTACATCCACTCAAGCATTTGTCAACCATTTACCATCACCAAGACTTGATTCCAATCCATCTTCCACTTTTTATCTTGAATTATAGGGGCATCATCTTCCATTACTCCACTTTCCATCTCATTTCCCCCTAGGGTCACCCGGGATATGCCCCTTGTGTAGGATTTCTCCTTCACTAAAGTGAGGGGAGTAGTTACCTAAGGTGACAGTGGGTAGGTATTCCCATAGTTCTCTCCATATTGTGGATTAGGTCAGGCTTTTTCCAACCTACAATTTGTGTGATAACAAGGCCCACATAAATGCTTAGGCTGACCTTGGTCACCTAAAGTAATATAAAATAATGTTATTTACTAGGTTGGCTCTTAAGCCATATCTGAGGAATACAATTAATGAGGGTACTTAGCCATAAATGACCACAAGTAAAAATTACCATCATTTCAACACCCCCACGTAATATGAGCATGGGGACATGAAGAAGAATGATATAGTACAAAAAGAGTGGGCATACCTTATTCAATAAAAGGGAAATTGTCATTGAAATAAGATAGAGTGTGTTTGTGATAAACCATCTAATGGATTATGATATTTATCTATCCATCTAATAAAGAGTCATTTTAAAGAAACACGAATATGAGAGAATGAATATTAAAGAGTAAGTGGGCATACCCAACTCAATGAAGTAGCAGGCATCACTGAGGTAAGAATTAGTGGGTTTGTGATGACCCAACTCAATGAAGAGTAATTTGTAGCTGAAGTAAGAGAGAGTGACATTGTGATGACCCAACTCAGTATAAAAGTGGACCCAATAATATGTTGGAATAATGTTGCCACCAAATTGCTCATCTTTTAGGAGATTATGAAACTAAACTACACATCTAAAAAAGAAGTGTTGGAAGAAACATCTTGTAGAAGAATAAACTCGAAGCTACTCATCCTTTGAAGGAAAGAGATCACTAAACTACTCTTCGTCTAAAGGAATGTTTCAACCAAGCTCCCCAATGGAGGAAGGTTGGAAGAAAAATACAAGTCATGCTACACCTCTAATAGAATAATAGTGCCATTGATCTATACATCTAAAGAAGTGTTAGAAGGAACATTTTGTAAGAGAGAAGAAATGGAAGTACCCAACTCTAATAATATTTTTCATAGCTAGAAAGAGAGAAGGAAGATTCAACTCCATACATTTGAGGAAGCTTGAACAAAACTAAGAAGGCTTGAATACAAGATGGGTGTGGGTGTCTGAATACCCATCACATATACTACTAAGAGAGCACAACCNTGGCCACCCACCTTTTTCGACTGGCTCAAAATAGTTTTCTGGCAATTTTGGCAATTTACTATTTTTAGCAGGTTTTAACTTCCGGGGCCATTTTGAGGGCCTAAATGAAGGTTTTCCGAGATAGAGGTTCTTAATTATCGTCAAAGGCATGATTGAGTGCCAAAAATGAATCTCCTCGATGATACCTTTCCAACAAGCTATCATACACCTAAAACAAAGATCATATGCAAAAGTTACAACCCCGGGAAGTTGATGTAATAACTTACCCAAATGGGGTGGGGCCCACATGACTTTTGGCGCTTCATCTCCTAGGGTTAGGTTTTTGGATGTCTAGGGTTTTGGGCATTCCTTTTTATTGTAAAAGAAGGCCTTCAGAGCCTCATTGTAATCATCTTCTTGCGAATGACCGCAGTCGTCACATCTCTTCTCAGAGATAAGTCGCCACCGTTCTAGCGAGTCTTTCACTGTGTATTTTTACAATCTCTGTACATTTCTTTCATTAATAGAAATTGTTTATTACTGTATATCTGTGTTTATGGTTGCATCTCTGATACATTTCTGTTATATTATTGAATATCTGTGATATCTCTGTGAATTTATTTATTATATCTCCAATCTCATTTCGTGTAGAAAATAATCCGGATCAGTGGTATCAGAGTAGGTTGTTCTTGAACATTTTTCTTTCAGTGCATGTCCCCGACGAGGTCCGAGTATAGCAAGTTGGGTCTCGAGATTGTATCTCTTGAATATAATCACTCTCGCACACCCAAGAAACCCTTAATGGCCGAAGAAAAGAAAAACGATGAAGCAAACGATCCTATCAATTTGTTGCTTGAGCAAGATCTCACGTGACAGAGGGAAAAAATGATGGAGAATTTTTCCCACATCCTTAAACGTCTGTCGATAGCATCAGGCGCATCTTCATCAAGAAGCCACTATGGAGGCACCTCGCCTTTCAAAGTACAAGTTAATTTTGATATTCATGTATTTGAAGGAAAGATAGATGCAGAAGCCATAGAAAAATGGTTAACTCTGCTAGAAGGTTATTTCTCTGTTCACAATTTTTTCGACAAAGAAAATATCACCTTCACACTCCTTAAATCTCTCCCTCATGTCAAAAATTGGTGGGAAACTTACTGGGAGCAAAGTTCCACAGAGGAGTCTGGAATATATGGGGCCGATCCCACTTGGGATTTTTTTGTGGA
>JZKD02S1699105.1:33235-46596 GCA_000966675.3 Picea glauca
GTCTTTCACTCTGTATTTTTACAGTCTCTGTACATTTATTTCATTAATAGAAATTGTGTATTATTGTATATCTGTGTTTATGGTTGCATCTCTGATACATTTATGTTATATTATTTAATATCCACGATATCTCTGTGCATTTCTTTATTATATCTCCGATCTCATTTCGTGCCGAAAATAATCTGGATCAGTGGTATCAAAGCAGGTTGTTCTTGATCGGGTTTTTTTTCAATGCATGTCCCCGATGAGGTCCGAGTATAGAAAGTTGGGTCTCAATATTGTCTCTCTTGAAGACAATCTCTCTCACACACCCAAGAAACCCTCAATGGTAGAAGAAAAGAAAAATGACGGAGTAGAAGATCCTATCAATATGTTGCTTGAGAAATCTCTCACGCGACCGAGGGACAAAATGATGGAGAATTTTGCCCACATCCTTAAATTCCTGCTGATAGCATCAGGCGCATATTTATCAAGAAGTCACTTTGGAGGCACCCCGCCTTTCAAGGTACAAGTTAATTTTGATATTCATGTATTTGAAGGACAGATAGATGCAAAAGCCCTAGAAAAATGGTTAACTCTACTAGAAGGTTGTTTCTTTGTTCACAATTTTTTCGATAAAGAAAAGATCACCTTCGCACTCCTTAAAGATCTTCCTCATGTCAAACATTGGTGGGAAATTTACTGCTAGAAAAGTTCCACAGAGGAGTCTGGAATATATGGGGTCGATCCCACTTGGGATTTTTTTTGTGGATGTGGTAAAGGAACAGTATTACCCTGTTGGAAACTATGAGGACCAATACATGACATGGACCACACTGCGGCAAGAGAGGGGCCAAGCAGTTTCGGAGTTCACCAATACCTTCCATAACTTGCGCACCAAGCTGGGTATCAAAGACTCCGAGCGACATTTGGTTCTGAAATATCGTGGGGCTCCACACAGATACATCCAGACTAAAATGGATTTTCTGGACATCTCATCACTCGGTGTTGCTTATCGATATGATGTTAAAATTGAGAAGAAATTTAAGCACTAGAACAAACTGGAATTTGGGTCTGCAAATCTGCAACAACTAAAGTATGACAAATATGGCGGTAACAAACAGTCTCCCGAAAACCAGTCCAAGACATAGGAAAAGAAGGTTCACGGGAATACAAAGAAGGACACCGGAAAATGGTGTGATTTCCAAAAAATCCGCTCGCACAACATCGATGAATGTCGCTCAAAAAAGTCATTGGTGGCCAAGATCAAAGACAAGGAGCCAAACCCTGATTCAGAATCTAATTCTAAAAATACTGGTAAAGGACAGATCATTGACGCAGACCCCACTTCTATTGTCGCGACCACATCAATTCAACCAGAAGAACCAACAGATCCTGAAGAGGGGGAGCACATTTTTCATTCACAGATGTGGGTGAAGGGGACCCCGCTGCATTTTATTGTGCATAGCGGAAGCCAGAAAAACCTCATCTCAGCAGAGGTCATCAAACAGTTGGGATTGTCGACAACACCACACCCACAGCCATACAACATCGAGTGTCTTTGGCAAGGATGAGATCTCTGTGTTAGCCAATAGTGTCGTTTGTCATATGGCATCCAACCCTTCAAGGATGAGGTATTATGTGATGTTGCCCCACTGGATGTATGTGATGTTCTCTTGGGCCAACCATATATGTGGAGATGTCATGTTTTTTATGAGTCTCGACCCCCGTATTGGCATTGTTACTTTGGGGGGTCATCTCTATAGAATACCAGAGGTAGTTCCAACTATTGTTCCACCTAAAAAGTGTCGCAAGGTAGTATCTCATACTACAAAATTCAGCTTCTTCACAATCTATTCAAAAGGGGAACAGAAGGACACTACAACCACTACAGCCTTGCCCCCTGCACCTTCTATCCAACAGAAGCAGGTCAACAAGGTTGCAACAAAGTGCAAAGATTCATTCTGCACACCTTCCCCTCATGTAGCTAGACTTGTTGAACAACCTCAGCTTCAACAAGTTAATGACAAACTTCCACAAACTAAGCAGCGCGACGTCTCCAGCAATACAAGCAACTCACCAAGATGCAGATCCATCAAACGCTTTTCCCTCTCCCCTGGGAACTCAATGCAATAGAGACCATTTCTTCCTAAGGAGGGAGGATTGATCCAGGTGGATATCAGTGGCCACCCACCTTTTTCGACTGGCTCAAAACATTTTTTTGGCAATTTTGGCAATTTACTATTTTTAGCAGATTTTAACTTACGGGGCCATTTTGAGGGCCTAAATAAAGGTTTTTCAAGATAGAGTTTCCCAATGATATCCAAAGGCATGATTTAGCCCCCAAAATGAATCTCCCCTACGATACCTTTCCAATGAGCTATTATACGCCTAAAACGGAGATCGTATGCAAAAGTTACGACCTCGGGAAATTGATGTACCAACTTACCCAAACGGGGCCTACATGACTTTTGGTGCTTCATATCCTAGGGTTAGGTTTTTGGATGTCTAGGGTTTTTGGAATTCCTGTTTATTCTAAAAAAAAGGGCCTTCAGAGCCTCATTGTAGTCATCTTCTTGTGAATGAGCGCAGCCGTCACATCTCTTCTCAGAGATAAGCCGCCACCATTCTAGCGAGTCTTTCACTCTATATTTTTACAGTCTCTGTACATTTCTTCCATTAATAGAAATTGTGTATTATTGTATATCTGTGTTTATGGTTGCATCTCTGATACATTTTTTTTATATTATTGAATATCTACGATATCTCTGTGCATTTCTTTATTATATCTCCGATCTCATTTTGTGCCGAAAATAATCCGGATCAGTGGTATCAGAGTAGGTTGTTCTTGATCGTTTGTTTTTTCAGTGCATGTCCTCGACGAGGTCTAAGTATAGAAATTTGGGTCTCGAGCTTGTATCTCTTGAAGACAATCTCTCTCGCACATCCAAGAAACCCTCAATGGCAGAAGAAAAGAAAAACAACGGATCAGACGATCCTATCAATCTGTTGCTTGAGGAACCTCTCACGTGACAGAGGGACAAAATGATGGAGAATTTTTCCCACAGCCTTAAATGCCTGCAGATAGCATCAGGTGCATCTTCATCAAGCGGCCACTTTGGAGGCACATCGCCTTTCAAGGTACAATTTAATTTTGATATTCCTGTATTTGAAGGAAAGATAGATGCAGAAGCCCTAGAAAAATGGTTAACTCTGCTAGAAGGTTATTTCTCGGTTCACAATTTTTTCGACAAAGAAAATATCACCTTCGCACTCCTTAAAGCTCTCCCTCATGTCAAACATTGGTGGGAAACTTACTGGGAGCAAAGTTCCATAGAGAAGTCTGGAATATATGGGGTCGATCCCACTTGGGATTTTTTGTGGATGCGGTAAAGGAACAGTATTACCCTGTTGGCAACTGTGAAGACCAGTACATGACATGGACCACACTTCGAAAAGAGAGGGGCCAAGTAGTTCTGGATTTCACCAATACCTTCCATACCTTACGCACCAAGCTGGGTATCAAAGACTCTGAGCGACATTTGGTTCTGAAATACCGTGGGGCTCTCCACAGATACATCCAGACTGAAATGGATTTTCTAGACATCTCATCACTCTGTGTTGCTTATCGATATGCTGTTAAAATTGAGCAGAAATTTAAGCACCAGAACAAATGGGAATTCGGGTCTTCAAATCTGCAACAACTAAAGTATGAAAAATACATCCCTAACAAACAGTCTCCCGAAAACCATTCCAAGACACGCGAAAAGAAGGGTCACGGGAAGACAAAGAAGGACACCGGAAAATGGTGTGATTTCCACAAAATCCCCTGGCACAACACCGATGAACGTCACTCAAAACAGTCATTAGTGGTCGAGATCAAAGTCAAGGACCCAAACCCTGATTCAGAAATTGATTCTAAAAATACTGGTAAAGGATAGATCATTGACGTACACCCCATTGTTATTGTCACGACCATAGCAATTCAAACAGAAGAACCAATAGATCCTGAAGAGGGGGAGTGCCTTTTTCATTCACAGATGTGAGTGAAGGGGACCCCACTGCATTTTATTGTTGATAGAGAAAGCCAGAAAAACCTCATCTCAGCAAAAGTTGTCAAACAGTTAGGATTGTCGACAACACCACACCCACAGCCATACAAAATCGGGTGGCTTCCACAAGGACGAGATCTTCGTGTCAGTCAACAATGTCGGTTGTCATATGGCATCCAACCCTTCAAGGATGAGGTATTATGTGATGTTTTCCCACTGGATGTATGTGATGTTCTCTTGGGCCAACCATATATGTGGATACGCCATGTTGTTTATGAGTCTCGACCCCGTAGTTTCATTGTTACTTTGGGGGGTCATCTCTATAGAATACCAGAGGTAGTTCCAACTATTGTTCCACCTAAAAAGTGTCTCAAGGTAGTATCTCATACTACAAAATTCAGCTTCTTCACAATCTGTTCAAAAGGGGAACAGAAGGACACTGCAACCACTACAGCCTCGCCCCCTGCACCTTCTATCCAACAGAAGCAGGTCGACAAGGTTGCAGCAAAGCGCAAAGATTAATTTTTCACACCTTCCTCTCATGTAGCCCAACTTTTTGAACAACCTCAGCTTCAACAGGTTCATGACAGACTTCCACAAACTAAGCAGCGCGACATCTCCGGCAATACAAGCAGCTCACCAAGATGCAGATCCAGCAAACACTTTTCCCTCTCCCCGGGGAACTCAACGCAATGGAGACCATTGCTTCCTAAGGATGGAGTATTGATCCAGGTGGATATCGGTGGCCACCCACCTTTTCTGATTGGCTCAAAACAGTTTTCTAGCAATTTTGGCAATTTACTATTTTTAGCAGGTTTTAACTTTCGGGCCATTTTGAGGACCTAAATGAAGGTTTTTCAAGATTGAGGTTCCCAATGATATCTGAAGTCATGATTTATCCCCCAAAATGAATCTCCTCAAGGATACCTTTTGAACGAGCTATCATGCACCTAAAACGAAGATCGTATGCAAAAGTTACGACCCCGAGAAGTTGATATACTAACTTACCCAAACGGGGCCCACATGACTTTTGGCGCTTCATCTCCTAGGATTAGGTTTTTGGATGTCTAGGGTTTTTGGCATTCCTGTTTATTGTAAAAAAAGGCCTTCAAAGCCTCATTGTAATCATATTCTTGCGAATGAGCGCAGCCATCACATCTCTTCTCAGAGATAAGCCGCCACCATTCTAGCGAGTCTTTCACTCTGTATTTTTACAGTCTCTATACATTTATTTCATTAATAGAAATTGTGTATTATTGTATATCTGTGTTTATGGTTGCATATCTTATACATTTTTGTTATATTATTGAATATATGTGATATCTATGTGCATTTCTTTATTATATCTTCGATCTCATTTCGTGTCGAAAATAATCTGGATCAATAACCAACTTGAAAACATGGTTCATTGTAGTTGAGATAAATAACTGAGAAGATTTGTGAATACTCATGTTAACATAGGTCTATCCTTATGTTCAACGACATCCCTAAAGATGGACAAGAGGCTAGGAAGAAAAAGCATTAGATAACACCTTCCCCATGTAATTTTGAACACAGACCATGTGAAGATAGAAACTCCCCAAAACACCATATTATCAATACCAACATGATTCTACACATAGGTAAAGGGAGATTGTGAATGAAGTTTGAATGATAGAGACCACAAAGTAGGTTGGTCAACTAAAGGAGAACTAAGGATCACAATATGTTGATGAGACTGAATCTACCACTAAACGTACATCCAAGAGAAACCAAGAGAATGAACCTACATACAGTATGGAAAATAAGGATAAATTTCACAGTGTAGAAGACAAGGATATGCACAAACAAGCTGATCCACTGAAAGAAGTTGAGAATCATCAGTAAAATCATCAATAAAATAGAGTGAGACATATCTTGCATACTTATTTGTGTAAAGTGCATCAAAGGAGTTGAAAGGGGTCTGCCTTTGCATACAAGAAGTCATAGTCTTGTGAGAGGCATTATGAGTCACAACCAAAAACTAATTAAGCCTCACATCACCAACCATTGCATCTAATAAAAAGATACCAATTCCTAAAATGTAAGGGATATCTCCAAATAAGGTGGAGTCAACACCGGGAATATCATATTTTGAATCAAGTAATCTAAATCTCCAAAGTACAATGTCATATGTGTGTTGAAGAAATAGTTCATCTAGTCTAGCAAAAGGAAGTCTCCATGAAGACTTCAAGAGATCCCACTAAAGAGGCCAAAAAGAGGGTTTGAAACTCTACAATAAATATGATCTAGAAACCCAAGTACTACAGCCCTTAGGGAAAATTCCATTAGTTAATAATCTCTTAGATCACTTGTATAACCTAGAAAATTATATTTCCAAGTAATCCTCTAAACAAAATATCAGAGGTGGACCCTAAAGGCCCTAAATAAGAAATTTTAAACTCCCAAGTCTGCAACGATGATGCCACTAGCAAAGATCTTAAGAAAAAAAACTTTGAAATATAGGAGAAAACCAAATAATCCCACCATTGTCCCAAAAAACAATAATGAATTTTGGCTAAAACGAAGAGAAAGATGGGGTGCATGACCTTAGAAGAGCATTGATATACAAAAGGAATCCCTTGAATTTGTCAAAAAACCCAAAAAACACCAAAAGAGAAGGGAAATGATGATGAAGAGGTTGAAAAGAACCATAAAAATTGTTGTTGTTCTAAAATAGGCTTGAAAAACCCTAGTTTTAGACTTGCACTACCTCGAAAAAAGTAGAATTTGGGCTAAAAAAGGAGGGGGCTGGTGTAGACGAGAGAGTTTCCCTAAAAATGGCACAAATTTGCAAAAAATCCCCTTCTCTCCACTAAATAGAACAAAAAGCTACCAAAGAAGGAGGACCCTAGTAAAAAAAAGGCCTAAAATTTTGTTGTTGTCTGAAAAAAATGTGTTAAAAACCTTTGTTCCAGTGTTAGTGTCCTACCCTAACCCCATTATGATACTTTATTGTATGAGGCCATCTTCCTTGATTAAAGCCCACTAAATAGTTAGTTAATAGTCACTCATTGTAAAAAGGGTCATATTCATTAATAAGGCCCAAATTAGTTAGTAGGCCCTCATTATAAATGGGTCCATAGGCAGTTAAGATTCCCTATTGATATTTATATATTGAGTAGAAGATTATATAATGTTTTATCGAGAATTAATATTGTATTTGGAGCTTTACTTTTCGAGGTTGCCTCCTTGAAGAGGCAAGTGAACATAGCTCTTTATTCTTGAATATCATTAGTACAAGAGATTTTTCTTAGAGTTTATCCATTTTCTCTTGTGTTCTTTGGTTTTTCATGGGTATCCTATTACTTTCTATGTGATTTCTCTAGATTTCTAGAGTTAAGTACATTACAAGTGGTTTCAAAGCTCTTTCTTGCGCCAAAAAAGGGAGAATTTTTTTCTCTTTTTGCAAATTTTTGACAGGAAAAAGAGGATGGCAACATCCATATCAATTTATGAAACTTTCTATGTATAATTTGAAGAAATGAGTTTCATATACGAATTCCTCTCAAAAAAATACCCAAGTTCAAAAAAGAAATAGTCCAAAAACGGAGTCCATGAAGTGGAGTTATCACTAATTAAAATTAGCCTTTTTTAGGGTTTTTTTCCAATGACGACAACGAATTTTACAAATTATATATCTTTTGATAGAGTTCATATATTTCAATCAAACTAGTGCTAATAGATCTAGATAAGCCATGCAATTTCACAATTGGGGTCATAATAGCCAATCTGAGAAGTATAGTAGAAGCTATGATCATTTTACATATTTGGCCTCGAACCCTACCTTGAAAAAGTAAGTTATTTTCCAGTGATTTTAAGAGATTTTTATTGTGTCAGCGATCTCCTAAATTTTTGAAAAAAAAAATTAGAGATGTGTGTCAATGTCTTTAAATAACACGGTGATATGTCGTTCAGCTAGTAAAATTGTGGTCAAGGAAGAATAGACATAGGAAATACAAATGGAATCACATTATTGGAAACCCTTGTAACACATGTTGGTGCCCCTTCAAGTAGTACCACGACAAATAGTACCTCTATACATAATCTCATCTCTGCTTACCCTCGGGTATAAAGGAGGTCCCCTACATATACCTAAAACTAGCTTTAGATAAGCTAATCGGTCATATTGTTGCTATAATACATCGATAACAACAGTCGGGGATATCACTCTCTAGTACCTACATATCAGTAGTACAGCTAAGGACATGATTGAACCTCCTTATTTAGTAAATTGAGATATTCAGCCAAGTACTACTAGTATACCCCACACATATAGCAGAGAGCTACAACACTTGACACTCTCTTGTCCTCGGGTATATTGTATTGAATGCTTTCTTTAATGGTTTTTTTTTCTTGTTGCTACATATGCAAGGTACAATTTCTTAGAAACCCTAGGAGGGATTAAGAGTATTTATTCCCTTCCCTATTTGTATCCATCTTAATTTGTTGAATCATTTAACACTTTCCCAAGGGATTAAAATCCATTCTCCCCCTAGGTTTTGTCTTAGCTAGTTTCAAGACCTAGGGTTTACGAGGCTATAAACATTAGGGTTTGATCCTAGTTCATTTGAATTCTCAAACTAGACGTCCTAGAAGAAGGAGACTGCATCTAAGGTTTATGAGGCTATAAAACCTAGTTTTCATCTTTGAGACTTGTTCCTAGGCCTATGAGGCTATATTCTTAGGGTTGCAATTCTTCTCTTCTAAGTCCTCTAGATTATAATTCAAGGTTTTGAATGACTCCATTTTCCCAAATGGAAAATGAAACTAGTCTAATACTTGCAAATGATATAACTCCCTTAAAACACATACTCTCTCTCAAAACACTTTAGTATGGTAGAAAAGAAGATCACAGAGCAATAAAATAAAATAGATGCGGAAATAAAACATAGAAGATACACAATACAATAGAGACACAAATATACATGGTTCACCCAATATTGGCTACGTCCACCAGAGAAATTGCCAGGCCCTTCCTTTATTAGTATTCAGCAAATGAAGAGATACAACCTACAACACACTTGTTGTAACTTCATCTTCTTTCTCTCACAATATCCTCTCTTAGAATACAATATTCGCTCGCATACACAAACACAATACAATCCCCTCATACGAAATGGGTTGCCTTCTTGGGAAAAAAATCCTTAACATAACTTCTACAGTCGGATCTGTGACCTTATAATGAATGGTAGATTGACTGCAAAATTATAATATTTTACAAGACAATTTTCCCAAAAAAATCTCTTCGGGGGTGTTACCCCCCCCATAGACCCCCCTGGTGACAGATGTGGGGGGGGAATCCCCCCCGTCAAGAAATGGGATCCAAACATGGATAAAACAAGACCTCTGAATCAGGAAGATAATCAGACTCTACAACCAACTATCTCCCACTTGGAGATTGATCATAACAAATCCATTGTTGTTGTACCTAATGGACTATGATCCACCCTGGACCTGGAAAGTTTCTCATCTTCACCTTCATGCTTGAAGGCCAAATGAAACTAAGAAGGAACTCACCTTATCCCTGGTTACTACATTTGTTAACATGTCTGTGGGATTATGGCTAGTATGTATCTTTTCCAACTTCAATTGTCCATCTTCCAAAACGGATCGTATGAAGTGGTACCTGACCTGTATATGTTTAGTCTTAGAATGGAAGGTTGATTTCTTTGCAAGATGAATGGCACTTTGGTTGTCACAGTACAACTTATTATTCTTTTGTTTCTTTCCCAATTCCTTCATAAACCTTTGTAACCAAATCATCTTTTTACTAGCCTTTGTAGTAGCAACATACTTTGGTTCCATTGTTGAAAGTGCAACAACCTTTTGCAGTTTCGAAATCCAACTTATTGTTGTTCCACCTACATTAAAACATACCCTCTGGTGCTCCTACTATCTTTATCACCTACCATATCTGAATCAACATATCTTTGTAGAACAATGTTTTAACCTCCAAAACATAATGCATCAGTAGTAGTACCTTTCAAATACCTAGGAATCCACTTTACTGCCTCCCAATTTTCTTTCCCTAGTTAGTTCATATACCTGCTCACAAATCCCACTGCATGTGCAATATATGGTCTTGTGCATACCATCACATACATCACACTGCCAACTACGGATGAATAAGAGACCCTGGACATGTATTATATCTTCTCATGTGGCTTGGGACACATTTCCTTGGTTAATTTGAAATGGCTAGCCAAAGGTGTACTAACTAGTTTTTCATTTTTCATTCTAAACCTCTCCAACACCTTCTCTATGTACTCTCCCTGAGACAATGTCAATTTGCGATGCTTCCTATCTTTCATTATTCTCATACCAAGGATTTTCTTTGCAACACCGAAATCCTTCATCACAAATGAATTAGCTAATTTCCTTTTGAGCACATTTATATCATGTATGTTATACCCTACAATAAGCATGTCATCTACATATAATAGCAAGATAATATAGCTTCCATTTTCTAGACTCTTAAAATAAGCATAGTGATCAGAATGGCATCTACTATAAACTTTTTCTATCATAAACTTGTCAAAATTCAAATACCATCGTCTTGGAGCTTGCTTTAGTCCATACAAGCTCTTCTTCAATCTACATACCAAATTCTCATTCCCTTTGACCTCATGCCCCTGTGGATGTTGCATATAAATCTCTTCCTCCAAATACCCATTGAGAAAAGTTGTTTTTACATCTAATTATTCAATATGAAAATATTTTACTGCCACAAGACTTAAATTAGTCCTAATTGAAGTCATTTGAACAACATGAGAAAATGTTTCATCAAAATCTATAACTTTCTTCTGTGCAAACCCCTTTACAACAAGTTTTTCCTTGTACCTCTTTTTGTCTCCATCTTCTTCCTTCAAACTGTAAACCCATTTATTTTTTAATTCTCTTTTTCCTACAGACAATTGAACCAAGTTCCAAGTCTTTTTATTTTCCGAGTCCATTTCCTCTTTCGCCTTTCTCCCACCTGTTTTTAGTGTCTACCTACATTGCCTCTTCATAACCTTTTGGTTCACCAGAATCAGTCAACAATAAATAATTCAATGAATGAGAGTATCATTTAGGGGGTCTACTTAACCTAGTAGATATTTTAACATCACTTGTAATAGTTTAAGGTACATGTTGCTCATGTTGTTGTACATTTTGAAATTCTAGTACCTTTGGAATTTCATTTTCTTTGATTTCATCAAGCACTATGTATTATGTGTTTTCCTTTTCTTGCTTCTTTCCCTGTAACTGATCTTTGTACATGACCTTTTCATAGAATACCACATCTCTACTTCTAGTGATTTTGTGATTTTCATAATCCCATAAATGATAACCAAAATCATTAACACTGTATCCAATAAAGGTACACTTCTTGTATTTTCCCTCAAGGTTTGTTCTATTATCAATATGGACAAATGATTATTTATTAAGTAAACAATATTATCTACAACATCTACCCAAAATTGTAAGGGAAACCCTACATGCAATCTCATACTCCTTGCATGTTCCATGATTGTTTTATCCATCCTTTCTGACACACCACTTTCTTGTGGTGTTCCTGGAACTGTCTTCTCTCTACGAATCCCATGGTATGACCAGTAGTTATCAAACTCCTTGTTGTAGTATTCACCTCCATTATCTTATTTGAGACACTTCAACCTTTTTCTTGTCTCATTCTCAACCAAAGCTTTCCATTTCTTAAAAGTATCAAAAACATCAGATTTTTGTAGAATTCAATAAAACCAAGTTTTCCTAGTGGCATCATCAATAAAAGTAAAAGAATAATGAGAGACACCAAGAGATGATACATGAGTTTGTCCCCATACATCTATATGCACAAGCTCTAACTTTTCACTCTTCTTTTCCTTCCCAACTTTCAGAAATTTGACTCTCTTTTGTTTTCCATAAACACAATGCTCACAGAAATCCAAATCAACTTGTTTAAGATATGGGAACAAATTCATTTTCTAGAGTATTTGCATCCCCTTCTCAACCATGTGTTCAGGCATGTGATTCCACAGTGTTGTATCCACTCCTGTAGAAGTTAAAGAGATACAAGAGTCATCATTACCAGTACATAAATACAATGTAGCTACCTTCTCTCCTTTTGATATTACTAGTGATCCTTTAGTGACCTTCCATGTCTTTTCTATAACTGTAGATATACAGCCTTCACTTCCCAACTACCCTATTGAAATCAGATTTATTCTCAAATATGGAACATGTCTTTCCTCTTTCAGTAACCATTGGTTTCCATTCTTTGACTTTATTTGTACCTTACGCATTCCAACAATTTTACATGGTTCATCATCACCCAAATAAACCAATCCAAAATAACCTTGAACATAATCTTGAAAATATTTCCTATGGGGTGTGGCATGAAATGAATCCTATGAATCAAATACCCAAGAATCAATAATGTTATCTAAAGGAAGAATCAAAACATCTTGTAACAAATCACCTGCTACATTTGCTTCTGATTTTTCTCTTGTTGTACATCTCCTTATTGTTGATGATTGCAGCTATGTGAGACATTCTTCGGCTTACAAACATGTGAGATGTGGATCATTGCAACTATGTGAGTCTTTCTCTCATCTTACAAACCTAAGAAAAATCCCCTAAGAAGGGTATGTGGTTCCTTCCTGAGACAGAGCTAGGAACGTAGAGATGACCTCCTCCATTCAGAGAGTTGAGAAGAACTCCAGATGATTATCCAATGGAAAAGGTGATTTGTTGAGTTAGACGTGCATGTGGTTGAGCACAAGGTGAACGTGTGAAATCCCAAAGTGTTGGGTGCATCATCATGTGAACAAGAATGAATATGATGTATTAGCCTCCTCTGAGAAATAGAGTTGACAAGAAGAGTCCAAATGATTCTCCTGTGTGAGGTAGTGGGAAAGAAGATCTGTAGAGTGGATGTGCATGTGGACGAGCACAGGTGAACGTGTGAAGATTTGGTTCTTATGTGTAATGCAGTGAACTAGAGTTATGACATCCCTGTGGATGTGCCCCTAGTGGATGAGCACTAGTGGGTGTATCAGATCCTTTGCTATATATTTTTCAAGAGTCAGACCTGCCTGTAACCCTAATTGTTATGTAAAGGGTATAGGTCAGCCCCACCTTAATGTGATTAATAATAAATGTAAAAGATAATTAATCTGGTTAATATTAATTATAATAATATTATTATTATTATTATTATTATTATTATGTGACTTAGAGAGGTCGGCCATGTTCAGCCAATGGGCACTTATGTTGACAGGTTTAGGTTAGTATAAGGTAAAATACCCATTGTGGAAACATATCTTTCTT
>JZKD02S1699116.1:0-26245 GCA_000966675.3 Picea glauca
GGGGGCAGCGCCCCGGAATTTTTTTTTTTTGGGCCGACATATTTTCGCCGGGCCGAGCCGACATATTTTCACCGGGCCGACATATTTCCGGGACGACATATTTCCGGGACGACATATTACCAGGATGACATATTTCCGAGACCACATGATGTTAGGTGGTTTTTCGGGACATGGTTTTTGCCGATGGTTTTCTATTTCCGATTAAGGAATCAGGGTTTTGGACTAATCCAGGTCATTGGGTTAGGGTTTTGGATACCGCTGGCTCCTATATGTGTATTGTATTGTAAACAATGTAACACAATGTATGAATATAATATATGCTGGTTTTCCCAGTTTGTGTTTCCAGGTGAAAAATATCTGTGTAATGTTTGTGTTTGCCATTATATCTTTTATGTTCTTTTCTGAATATCAGTTTGCAGTAGATATTGTACAAGGTTAGAATTTACACATGTGACAGTACTAGAGGACACCTTGTAGATAGCTTTGGTGCCAAGTATAGTTGGACTAAAAATTCCCCCCATAGAACTTTTGGAGATGATGTTGTGTTTTACGCCTTAAATTGATCCACTTCGAATAGAGTTAAATTGATCGTTCTTACTTTTTTTGGTTTAACTTAACAACTTTTTGATGATAGAATTGTATGGATGAAAGGTTTCATAGGATTGGAACCTTGGATAGAAACCAAGGGAGACATGACCACCAAATATATTTTGTTTATTTGATTATTAATGGAAGGATGTTTTAGGTGTTAGTTGATACTACTACCTCACACAACTTCTTGTGAAAGGATTTATCATGTGAGTTGGAACTTAGACTTAGGCCGTGTGAAGCTTTGGTAAAATAAATTAACTCTAAGGCGAAGGTAATATAAAGGTTTGCTTCCATAATTCACATAAAATTGTACAAGTGGAAAGGCCAAGTAGACTTCATAGTGTTGTTTATGGATGACTTCGTGGTCATCCTTGGCCAAGCGTTCCTAAGGAGAATGTAATCAGTTCTCTTTCCTTTTTTATATAAGTTGTTTATACTTGGTGAGTAGAAGATTTTTTTTGCACACAACATCAAGGAAGCAATATATAAAGGTGCAAAATGTATCCACATTGAGTGTGAAGAGGGTAGCTAGGCACCCAAAAGTACAAAATTTTGCAGTAGTCATTGGAAGTGGATGAGGGTGGAGTGAGGATTCATATTCCATTGCCACTTACCGATTTGTTGGATGAACTCTCAAATAGGATGCCTGATTCATTGTCAAAAGTATTCCCACCTAGGTGCATTGTTGACCATCATATAGAGTGGAACCAGGGAAAAAACCTTCGAAAGAGTATCTTTATCAACTTTTAGGTCCTCAAATGGTATAATTGAGGTGAAAATTGAAGTATTTGGTTGAAATTGGGTTTATTTTACCTTCTATAGCACCGTATGGTGTACCTATCCTCTTCCAAAATAATAAGGACACCATTTATCTATGGATGTGCTTGTATTACCATGCATTGAGAAACAAGACCATCAAGAATCAATACCCCTTCCTCTAGCAATAGATTTCTTTGAAAACTTGTCCAATCCCAAGGTCTTTTCAAAGCTATACTCGAGGCAGTGATACTATCAAGTGAGGATTATAAAAGGGGATGAAGTGATGACAACTGTGGTGACAAGGTGTTGGGCTCTAAAGATGTCCTAAAAACAACCTTAGTCTGACATTAATTTTATCAACCGAGGATTCGTCTTTTCTCTCAAGAATGTCAGCAAAGTCTATGCAGATAGTCATAGAGGGTTAAATCGTGTAGATAATTCATCTACATAAAATCTGAGTCTATCTAAATTACTGCTATAATCAAGTTCTTCACACATTGACTAAAAACTATGAAACTAATAACTTCAATCAACAGAAATATATTCTGAGTGGAAGCACACCATAAATAAACACATTAACCAATTACTGAATTTATTCATCTATATAATAAATGACAATTTAGTCTATGAAAACACTCAATGATTAATTAATCTACGAGAAAGGAACAACAATCTACTGAATATTTAAGGAGGAACGACAAATGCAAATTAAATGAAAGGAACAAACAAATGCGATTTTAATAAAAGGAACAACGAATGTGAATTTAAATGAAAGGAATTTACAAGTGATAAATTGACAACAAATGGAAATAGAACATCAATTGATAATCTCCAAATGGAACATCTATTATCTACGAATGGAACAACATAACCAATTCATAAAAGAATCAACACATTAACGAGTCTATATTAACTATTGAAAGGAAATTAAAATCATAGANCATAATGGTATCAAAGGGTTTAGGAGGTTCCCCTCTCATCCATAGGTCTAGTCCATTCTCCCTTTTCATGAAGACCTTATGTTCTTTGGCCCACCTAAGTTGATTTTTGAAAAAAGACAAAAAGGCCTGGAACTGGATATCCCCAGTGAATGGATTGGGGTTCTCTTCTCTGTTTTCTTCTAGAATGAAATTGTGAAGATATAGTTAACGCAAAAAGTATTGCAATCCATCCTCTTGTTCTTTAAAACATGAAACAAAATTAGAGACAATGGTAAACCCAGAAGGTGTGCCTTCCCTAATGGATTTCACTTTTAATAACAAATAGCGTTGTAATAGAAATAGGGAATAATTAGTATCAGAGGCCTTGTGAGATAATATATCATAATGAATGGACATTTTTATTTTTATTTTCTCCAAAGCTCCATCAAGATGACCTTGTACCTTCTTTAGATTTTCTTTGGCTCTACTAAGCTCAGAAAAGATTTCATTATCAATTGATGACATGTCTCGGAGTTGCCTCACAACTTTATGATGTTCTGTCACTATCACCATTTCACTTTGACATTGTGTTAGGGCTTGTTGGGATTGTTCCAGTTCTGCTTCTAACCTTCTAATAGTGGCATCCTGTTTAGAAGAATGAAATACTTCTTCAGTATGAACATTTGTTTCTACTGTTGTTGGAACCTCTGTTTGAGTTTCTATTTAAACTGATTCCAAAGGAGCATGAAATTATGTTTGTGTTTCAACATAATTAGTGTGAATTGCCCTTCTGAGAAGTGGATTTCCTCCCTGTACTCTAGCCTTGTTAGTTTTCTTCTTCTTATGGGATTTTTCAACTTGTTCTAGATTCTTCTTAAGTTGTCTAATTGTTTCTTTCAATCTGCCAGCTTTTTGTTTTAATACTTTTATTTTCTTGACCCTCTTCCTCAATGTCTTGTTTTCATGTTCCAATTTTTTGATTCTGTTATTGCCTTTTCTTGTTGTTTCTTTCTGTCTAAGGGGAATTTCAAGGTCTTCCCCACCTTGATAAATTGGTAATTCATTCTTTGTATCTTCTAGATACACTTATTGTTATAAAGGACTGTTCACCTAAAACTGAGGTTTTGGTTGTTCTTCTCCCTCAGTAGATGGCATCTCCATATCAAGAAGATCAAAGATAGGGTTTGAATGAGACGAAGTTGGAGATTGACGTTATTCTATCCTATCTATATATTCATTAAGTGACATCGCCAAATTTCCCAACATTTGGGACATCTCCTCTTCATAAATTCTAAAGAAATCATCCTATTGTCCTATAAGGATTTCATGTGATGGCTATTTTGTTTGTACAATGTCCTGAGTGATTTCAAGTTGTGTTGTTTCTTTATCATTTCTTCTTTTTACAGAGGAGGTTTCAATAATAGAAATTGTTCTTTGTATTTTTCTCTTTGATTTTCTTGCCTCCATGCTCTGAGTTTCTGCCAACTGCATAATGTTTGTTTCTAGTTTAGGTTGGGGGGCTGGTATTTGGGCATTGTTAGCACAAGATTGGTTTATGCCTCAGATTTGCATAAGTCCTTCATTATTCATTTTGGAAAATGAATATAATTGTTATGGGATATTTTATTTATTTTGGGGAAAATTAAAATTATATTGGGTTATGCCCAATCTCCAAGTTCAAGCATTAATCGACATCTCAAGAAAACACTAGCCAAAGACACGGGCCAATGCCAGCATATCGATCAAGTTATACACAAAGCACCAAGAGAGAGACCAATATTCAAATTTAAGGTGCCAAGTGTCAAGAACAAGCATTGACAACACTCTCACAAGGTTCCAAGCATCAAAAGCACCCACGGGAAGTGTTTACAGTTTTCGATGGTTGCTACAACTATAAGTAATCGTTCTCCTTTTTTATCTCAATTATTTTGATGGATGGTGTTAAGGAATTTGCAGAGTTTTCACAGGATTTACGCTATAAAATTGCATGCAAACACACAGGCAGACGCTACCAAAATTCACTACCGAAATTCTGGCAGAAACCAAATTGTGCAGAATTATTTTGCAAGGACACTTCTGCCAGTTTTGAGTGACTAACTTAAAACTTGGATTATGAACAAATGAGAAGGTATTTCTGAATCTCGGAGGATGTTTTTGTTCATAAAATTGCAAATAAAAAAAACCTCTCTCAGTTGTTCAAAATGTGTTATGGTTTGAGATATATTAGACATAGAAGTAATGCTACCAACTGTTTTATAACTGTGCTATCGAATTTCCTGTAGCGATCATGGTTTTGAAGGCTTCCTTGTTGGGAGGTTGCCACCTGTCAAGGAAGATTCAAATGGCTTCTCAAGGATCATTTAGATGTCAAGGGACACTTGCACCTAGGATTTAGCTCCATCAAAGGCCTCATGCAATGAGGTGGAAACAATTTATTAATGACTTCCAACAAATTCCTGAAAATTAGCATTTTGTTGGATTTTTGTCTCTTTGATTGTTTCCACCTATCTCCAAGGCTTAGAATCCAATGGAGGAGATGGGATTTGACCTCCTAAGGTTATTTGGATGCTATTTTATATTTAAGGAAGGAGATATCTCTTGGAGGGGGGTGGGATTCATGACCAAGAGAGATGAGAGAGATGTAGGACGCACTTTGCATGTGATCATTGTAACCCTGAGGGGCTTTTGTTTTTGTAAACATTTCTGTTATTGAAGGTTCATGATATCTGTGTTATCAAATGTATCTCTTATTTTCTTTTCTAATTTTTCTTCTTACTTGAATGAATTGTACACCTTGAGGACCATGGTTCCCTTTGATTAATGGATTCTTGAGCATTTGAGGATCTAATGTATCTTTCCTATTAGTCATTGTTTACATTCAAGTACCTTGGATTCATTTATGCAGAGAGGATCTCTGCTTTATGGATGTTCTTCTTTGTGTTATATTTTTCTTCCTCTATTTAACAAACCTTTATCTGATATGAAAACTAATTTCATTTAATGAGAAAAGTGTTTGCTTGACTCCATAGCCCAGTGGTCCATCATTGCTTTACAACAACTTACTATACTTCTCCTTCCTTATTTTCTTTTTCTTGATCCACAAAACCAATCAAGTCTTTTTATTTCTATGTTACCAAGATTACTCTCATTTATAGCCTGGGAGTGACTCTTGGAGTGATAACATAATTGGCGTCGTTGCCGGGGAATGGAAGTGAAGCTAGTTTTCCTGGGAAGAATGACATAGCTCTAAATTTTGATGGCAGACAAAAGGAGGACACATAATTGACTGTATCATCTGCCTGGTGACTCCATGATTAAAGACTCCACTGGGGAGGATCCGATTGACAGAAGATGAAGAGGATGAATTTCAAATCTAGGTATCAGTTCATTAGTCTGCTTCATGAACTATTGTATTTCTTTATCATCTCTTTCATGCTTTTCCCTTTGCATGTAAAGAGAATCATTTTTTGTTTTGTATATTCAAAAAATCATCATCTCTCTTGTATATATCCAACTTTAGAAGAGGAAAGCTTGCAGCCTACTTGTATTGTAGAGGTAGATTTGGTAGCTTCACCCCAACCCATCCATAAAGATGATCATTGTATTCAAATTCCTTCTGAATCTGATCAACCATGTAATCTTGAGGAAATTAAGATTGATTCTAAACCTACTTCAACACCTTTGGGCATTACTGCTAAACCTTGTCATCAACCTGTTAAATTTCATAATCAACCCACTGCCTTTCAAATTAAAATCAGGATGAAGATATTCAAGCCTTTAAGGCTGCCCTATATCCTTCATCCTTATCCTCTTGACTGCTATGAATATCTTCCCTGGTTTTCTAGAGAGAATCAAGTTTTAGCTGAGAGACACTTGGAATCCTTTGAGGATTTTTTTGAGCAATTTGATATTGTTCATGAAGATGTGATCATGAGATTTTTCTCCAAGTATTTGATCATAGATGCTTCTGCATGGTTAAAGGGTCTGAGAACTGATTCTATTGGCTCTTGGATCAAGTTCTCTAATTATTTCTTAAAGTATTGGGGTGAGAATAAATCACTAGATTCATACCTTGCTGTTTTTTATGCTTTGAAGAGAGAGCATGACGAAGATTTGTCTGTTTTCAATCAGGGATTTTACAGCATCTATCATGACATTTATTTGGAGATCCGGCCTATAGAAACTTCTTTCATGATATATTATGTTATGGGTCTTTATTCATAACTTGCTCTTCTCTTGTTAGAAAGGAATTCGTCATCCTTAATGAGCTTGTTTGAAGATGCCCAAGAGATAGAGGAGAACATCCATGCTTCTAGGAGGATCCGAGAGCGGGTTTACTCTGAAAATATGCAAGCACATAAACAAGTGAACTATGAGTATGGTTCAAATTTTGAGCAGGAAGGTAACGAGTTTGAAGCATATTTGGAACATCAATGAGCATATGAGTTTATTTCAGATTCAGGTCATGATTCTTCAATATTTGCATAGTACTCTAGGGATAGGTATGAGTCTGAATTTTATGATCAATTTGCAAACCAGAATGAATCTATGGTAACCGATGATTGCATAGGAAACTACATGTTCCTAGCTGATCATAGTCCTTTTCATTTAAACATTGTTTTATCATCATCCTCTGAGCACTTTTCTGAAGAGGAAGTTGAAATGATTGATGATCGAGATCTGATTATAAGAGAACAAGAAAGTAATCAGACTTCCAACATAAAAGAAGTCATGGCTAAGCAAGAGTTCTCCATGAATCAACATGTTTCTGATCTATATTTCAAAGATCCAGTAGCAACCTTCATCGAATCATACATTTCAGAGAACCAGAAGATTTCAGATTTTTTAAACTCATCAGTATTTCTGAGTGAGTATGGTTTTTTGAATGAATTTTTATTATTGTTTTTACATTTCAAACATCAGTTGTTGATCAGTGACAAAGACGAGGTTTCTTCAATTTTAAAATTGCTTGAATGGTTTTTATGGAAATCAACATTTACCTAACCAAATTGTAGAGCTGGTTAGAGTAGAGTAGGGTAGGAAATAAGCTCACTGCTCGAGCATTTATTTTCTTCTAGTTTGCAATAGAAATAGCAGTTAGCTTGGTTGAATAAGAAGATCTGACTACAGGGGTACAAAGATCATTTGCATAAGTCTTGACAATTTTCAGAGATCGGTTTCACAAGCCAGATGACTCCACATCCCTAGAATAAGTTACTGAAATGATAAGATTTATTAGAGCCTCATAGGGAGGACTCTATCCCCCATGGAGCCTATGTTAGCACAATATTGGTTTATGCCTCAACTTTGCATAAGTCCTTCATTATTCATTTTGGAAAATGAATATAATTGTTATGGGATATTTTATTTATTTTGGGGAAAATAAAAATTATATTGGGTTATGCCCAATCTCTAAGTTCAAGCATTAATCGACATCTCAAGACAACACTATCCAAAGACATAGGCCAATGGAAGCATATCGATCAATTTATACACAAAGTGCCAAGAGAGAGACCAACATTCAAATTTAAGGTGCCAAGTGTCAGGAACAAGAATTGACAACACTCTCACAAGGTTCCAAGCATCAAAATCACCCAGATGAAGTGTTTATAGTTCTTGATGGTTGCTACAGCTATAAGTAATCGTTCTCCTTTTTTATCTCAATTATTTTGATGGATGGTGCTAAGGAATTTGCAGAGTTTTCATAGGATTTACGCTACCAAATTTCACGTAGACACATAGGCGGGTGCTACCGAAATTCTCTATCGAAAATATGGCAGAAACCAAATTGTGCAGAATTATTTTGCAAGGATGCTTCTGCCCGTTTTGAGTGAATAACTTAAAACTTGGATTATGAACAAATGAGAAGGTTTATTTGAAAACTAGAGAAGGTTTTTGTTCATAAAATTCCAAATAACAAAAACCTCTCTCAGTTTTTCAAAATGTGTTATGGTTTGAGAGATATTAGACATAGAAGTGGCACTACCAATTGTTTTACAACGATGCTACAAAATTTCCTGTAGCGGTCACAGTTTTGATATTTGCCTTGTTGGGAGGTTGCCACCTGTCAAGGATGATTCAAATGGATTCTCAAGGATTAGTTACATGTCAAGGGACACATAAACCTAGAATTTATCTCCATCAAAGGCCTCATGCAATGAGGTGGAAACAATTTATTAATGACTTCCAACAAACTCTTGAAAATTAGTAGTTTGTTGGATTTTTGTCCCTTTGACTGTTGCCACCTATCTCCAAGTCTTATAATCCAATGGAAGAGGTGGGATTCAACCTCCTAAGGTTATTTGGATGCTATTTTATATTTAAGGAAGGAGATATCTCTGGGAGGGGGGTGGGATTCCTGAGAAAGATAGATGAGAGAGATGTAGGAGGCACTTTGCATGTGATCATTGTAACCCTGAGGTGATTTTGTTTTTGTAAACATTTCTTTTATTGAAGGTTCATGATATCTGTGTTATCAGATTGTATCTCTTGTTTTATTTTCTAATTTTTCTTCTTACTTGAATTAATTGTACACCTTGAGGATCATGGTTTCCTTTGACTAATGGATTCTTGAGCATCTGAGGATCTGAAGTATCTTGCCTATTAGTCACTGCTTACATTAAAGTACCTTGGATTCATTTATGCAGAGAGGATATATGCTTTATGGATGTTCTTCTTTGTGTTATATTTTTCTTCCTCTATTTAACAAACCTTTATCTAATATGCAGATTGATTGCATTTAATGAGTAGGGTGTTTGCTTGACTCCATAGCCGAATGGTCCATCATTGATTTACAATAGCTTAATGTCCTTTTCCTTCCTTGTTTTCTTTTCCTTGATCCAAAAAACCAATCAAGTATTTTTATTTTTATGTTACCAAGCTTACTCTCGATTACAGTTTGGGAGTGACTCTTGGAGTGATAATAGGCATTATCTCCCTCTGTCTGGGCTGCCTCAATTCCTTGTGGAGGAATTTCATGGTGGACTTCAGGTTGCTCAATTTGTATGGGTTTGTCGAGATTAATTAAGTCCCCCCAGATTATTTGTGTATGATTTAAGGCCCTGTCTACTATCAATTTTACTAACCTGTGAAAACTGATTACATTAGCAGGGTATTTTCCTTTTTGGGCTCTTCCGATGACTTCATGTAGCATGGTATTAAAAAATAATGGTAGATTTATCACTAACCATTGTTTTGAGACTGCCAACAACTTGAGGTGGCGAGGTCTAACCACATTGTATCATCTGTCGCATGTGATATATCTCTACACCATGCCTGCTAGCTCCCTCCAGGGTTCACTAAGAGTAGTGGGGTTGAGGCATTTTCCCTTCTTGTCGAATTTCGCCCCTGGTTCTACGAAGGGATCCACAACTTCCTTGAGTGTTGTGTATTTACCAGTCCACTGTGTTCCTTCATTTGAGAGGCCTGTTACCTTGGCTATAATGCAATCAGTAACTGGTATTTGTATTCCCTGAATTACTGAGACTCCCCCCTGTAAATTTTTGAAAAATGCTAGTGCGACATTTATATCGAATCCCTGCAGTCTATTAAAGTATCATGTCCACCCTAGTTGGTGTAGAATTTCCCTTTATTGGTTAGTTACTTGTAAAAATGTAGGCTCACAATGAATGCTTCGGCCACCCATATCTTATGTAAACAAGTTAGCACAACTATCGTTCCCAAGTACAAAACTAGTTAGACCAGCATGTTAAAGAAAATGACTAGAAATGGTAAACATTACAGAACAACAATGGTATATAGAAACACGCATTTTCCCATTATTTGTAATCATTATGGCTTATCGATAATCATGCAGAATGTCCACCCCCCCATGAATGAAATGTTTGACCTCGACCGACGGTATGTGTGAACGTAATGATGATGGTTTGTCAAGTGTGGGATAATTATTATGTTGCCGTCGCTAGGAGAATGACAATTAATAACTTTCAAAGAATTTAATGTTAATCATGAACGATAATCACACCTTTTGTGGAAAGTACAAGTTTAAATACCAATATTCAATATGTTAAGGAAGAATATTTTGAGTAGTCCTAATATGTTCACATTTTTTAAATATGCCAAGTGTCATAATTTTGTTACTTTCCCTTGTGTTGAATATAGTAGGAATGATAGCCTCCCTTTTAAGAAAGGAAGTCTATGAACACGATAAAAACTTAGCGTATTAAGATAAACTTCAATACCACAGGCAAAGCCACTGCTTCCAGCAGGCGTCCATAGCCTTGACAGGGTTTCCATTTAACCCATAGATGAGCCAGTATCCTCAATAATTGTTTGAATAGTATTTTTCCAAAAAAGGCTACTATCCTGGTTTGGTGGCCAGATAATAATAATGCCACTCACTAGATTGTAACAAAGTGAACAAGTCGGCTCATGATGAGACCTCTTGTCCTTTGACCCTAAATGCCAAAGGCCATTTCCCTGGTGTGGTAGCCATAGTGAGAATGCCACATATGTTAATCTGTTATGATTGTGGTAGGTTGGATCATGATGAGACCCCCTATCCTTTTTGGGAGAAGGTTATTTTCTTTATTTATATTTATTTATTTTATTATTATTTCCTTTTTTTTATAGGATTTATTAAGGGAGGCTCATCTAATCCTTAAGAGTGTGGGATGGCGTAAGAAGTGTAAGAATGCCAAGTAAAAATGTGCCTTAGTATCCTTATTATGATGTGAATGAAATTTATCATTCAAGTATATGTATATATATAGGGGAAAGAAACAAATTATGGTGGTTAAGGATTATGAATAATATTAAGATAATTCAAAAAAATCAATGCATAAACATTTTGGTAAGGTATGCTAGATATTCCTTAAAAATAAATGACAAATCGTTACCATGATGATTAGAAGTGATGTTGTTTAAAATTAGTTAGTGAAGTTCATAACCAAAGACGTATTCAAACATATCAGGAGTAGTCATAAAAATAGCACATGTTGTTGGTGAAAACAAAAATCATTACTTTCAAAGGAAAGGATGAACAACATGAACAACCGCAAAAAGGAACAGTGATTGTTTCTTTCGAATGAACAATGCTACCCAAAAAAAGGAATGACAATCGCAACAAAGGGAACGACAGTTGTTACATTTGAATGAATGATACTACCCGCAAAGGGAACAACAATCACAACAAAGGGAACAAAATTTGTTACGATCGAACGAACGAAACTACCCGCAAAGGGAACAACAATCACAACAAAGGGAACAACAGTTGTTGTGTTCGAATGAACGACACTGCCTGCAAAGGGAACAACAGTTGTTACATTTGAATGAACGATAGTACCTGCAAAGGGAACATGAATTGCAGCAAAGGGAGCAACAACTGTTACGTTCGAATGAAAACTGTTATGTTCGAATTAACGATAACGATGATGTTCAAATTTAACCATCTAATTAAGTAATTGGATACCTCACGCATAAATTTTTGTTTTAGTGAATCTAGGACTGATTAGTCATCAACTAAATTTAATTTTACGGTTAGGTTTATTCAATGATCGGAGGAATACAATATATTGGATGGTTTATAGTGTCATGCATTCATTTTCTATTTACTACAACCACACATTCTTTTAGTGCAGTCGCTCGAATTTTTGCTGCGGAACATGACATATTCATCTCCTGTGTAAAAAAAGGTTTATATTCGATGGATATTTTTCAAAGTGAAACAAGAACAATTTGAAGTTTAAATGAGGAACATAAAAGAGTTCTAATTATATTTCATTACAGTCATAGTTTCTAGTTTTTGTTCTCCAAATCTCTTTATAGCGACTTTCCTAGAAAGTAAAAACCTAAAACTCCATCAAATATTTAAAGAAAAATATATACAATATGTACAGTGNACTCGAGGCAGTGATACTATCAAGTGAGGATTATAAAAGGGGATGAAGTGATGACAACTGTGGTGACAAGGTGTTGGGCTCTAAAGATGTCCTAAAAACAACCTTAGTCTGACATTAATTTTATCAACCGAGGATTCGTCTTTTCTCTCAAGAATGTCAGCAAAGTCTATGCAGATAGTCATAGAGGGTTAAATCGTGTAGATAATTCATCTACATAAAATCTGAGTCTATCTAAATTACTGCTATAATCAAGTTCTTCACACATTGACTAAAAACTATGAAACTAATAACTTCAATCAACAGAAATATATTCTGAGTGGAAGCACACCATAAATAAACACATTAACCAATTACTGAATTTATTCATCTATATAATAAATGACAATTTAGTCTATGAAAACACTCAATGATTAATTAATCTACGAGAAAGGAACAACAATCTACTGAATATTTAAGGAGGAACGACAAATGCAAATTAAATGAAAGGAACAAACAAATGCGATTTTAATAAAAGGAACAACGAATGTGAATTTAAATGAAAGGAATTTACAAGTGATAAATTGACAACAAATGGAAATAGAACATCAATTGATAATCTCCAAATGGAACATCTATTATCTACGAATGGAACAACATAACCAATTCATAAAAGAATCAACACATTAACGAGTCTATATTAACTATTGAAAGGAAATTAAAATCATAGACCTATAATAGAATTGATAATATTACATATGAGACAATAGGTCTTGTTGACTAGGCCCATGGTCTTTAGAAGATACTGCTACGAAAAACTTAGTACACAGAAATGATCAAAACGCTTGAAGCTTTCATTAATTCCATAAATGGTAAGTCATTTACAATGGGATTGTTGTACATAGTGTCAACAATTAAGAGATCTGAATTCTTGGTTATCTCTCTATCGTTCACTATCCTTTATATATTACAATGAGATAAGTAAATTAAGTTATCCTGAGGATCAAGAAATCCTCAGGATTTCTTTTACTATTTATGAAGATTGCAAGATAAAAAGTCAATCTTCCTTTGAACCATTTTGTGCCTGAATTATTCGATCTTCAATGGCTTGTGCATCTTCATGATCCTCTTAATTATCTTTGGTTAACAACAATTATCTGTTTCTACATAAATCAAAACAATTCAAACCAAAGTTCAGAAAATATCTAATATCATTTAATATTATTTCCTAAGATATTGTTAACCATTTTCTTCCCTAATTACTTCAAATTAATATAAAAGTCAACAAAGAACATATCACAAACCAAAGTAACAAGGATAATATTTATAACTTTTTCTCAACCTACCATACCCCCCAACTTGCCATTTTTCATGTCCTCGTGAACCAAGAGAGTTTATATACAAAGCAATAATACTCAAGGGTGGAGAGGTATCTTCTCTAGGTATTCAGAACCCATGCTTACCTTTAAGCTCTTGAAAAGAAAAATCTTCCCTTTTCTTAAGAATTTCATAAACACTTTGATAACCCTATCAAGGATACCAAATAATGGGGGTACTGTACCTGCATCCAATCCAGGAAGGCCCTTCTTCCATGATCATTTTGGCATACCTCTCTAACCTGAGAGTAGTTGCTTGAAAATTCCTGAAACCAAATGGTTCCTTGTTCTTCACTTCATTTGAAGAGCCACTCCATATTAATTTGGTAGCAAAAAGGGATTCTTATTTAATTTCTCCAAAATACTGCAGCCCTGAATGCATAACATGTCTATGGATGGGAGCTAAATATTCCACAACCTTCTCCCTCTTCATGAATGTTCTATGTTTCATAATGGTATCAAAGGGTTTAGGAGGTTCCCCTCTCATCCATAGGTCTAGTCCATTCTCCCTTTTCATGAAGACCTTATGTTCTTTGGCCCACCTAAGTTGATTTTTGAAAAAAGACAAAAAGGCCTGGAACTGGATATCCCCAGTGAATGGATTGGGGTTCTCTTCTCTGTTTTCTTCTAGAATGAAATTGTGAAGATATAGTTAACGCAAAAAGTATTGCAATCCATCCTCTTGTTCTTTAAAACATGAAACAAAATTAGAGACAATGGTAAACCCAGAAGGTGTGCCTTCCCTAATGGATTTCACTTTTAATAACAAATAGCGTTGTAATAGAAATAGGGAATAATTAGTATCAGAGGCCTTGTGAGATAATATATCATAATGAATGGACATTTTTATTTTTATTTTCTCCAAAGCTCCATCAAGATGACCTTGTACCTTCTTTAGATTTTCTTTGGCTCTACTAAGCTCAGAAAAGATTTCATTATCAATTGATGACATGTCTCGGAGTTGCCTCACAACTTTATGATGTTCTGTCACTATCACCATTTCACTTTGACATTGTGTTAGGGCTTGTTGGGATTGTTCCAGTTCTGCTTCTAACCTTCTAATAGTGGCATCCTGTTTAGAAGAATGAAATACTTCTTCAGTATGAACATTTGTTTCTACTGTTGTTGGAACCTCTGTTTGAGTTTCTATTTAAACTGATTCCAAAGGAGCATGAAATTATGTTTGTGTTTCAACATAATTAGTGTGAATTGCCCTTCTGAGAAGTGGATTTCCTCCCTGTACTCTATCCTTGTTAGATTTCTTCTTCTTATGGGATTTTTCAACTTGTTCTAGATTCTTCTTAAGTTGTCTAATTGTTTCTTTCAATATTCTAGCTTTTTGTTTTAATACTTTTATTTTCTTGACCCTCTTCCTCAATGTCTTGTTTTCATGTTCCAATTTTCTGATTCTGTTATTGCCTTTTCTTGCTGTTTCTTTCTGTCTAAGGGGAATTTCAAGGTCTTCCCCACCTTGATAAATTGGTAATTCATTCTCTGTATCTTCTAGATACACTTATTGTTATAAAGGAATGTTCACCTAAAACTGAGGTTTTGGTTGTTCTTCTCCCTCAGGAGATGGCATCTCCATATCAAGAAGATCAAAGATAGGGTTTGAATGAGACGAAGTTGGAGATTGACGTTATTCTATCCTATCTATATATTCAGTAAGTGATATCGCCAAATTTCCCAACATTTGGGACATCTCCTCTTCATAAATTCCGAAGAAATCATCCTATTGTCCTGTAAGGATTTCATGTGATGGCTATTCTGTTTGTAGAATGTCCTGAGTGATTTCAGGTTGTGTTGTTTCTTTATCCTTTCTTCTTTTTACAGAGGAGGTTTCAATAATAGAAATTGTTCTTTGTATTTTCCTCTTTGATTTTCTTGCCTCCATGCTCTGAGTTTCTGCCAACTGCATAATGTTTGTTTCTAGTTTAGGTTTGGGGGCTGGTATTTGGGCATTGTTAGCACAAGATTGGTTTATGCCTCAGATTTTCATAAGTCCTTCATTATTCATTTTGGAAAATGAATATAATTGTTATGGGATATTTTATTTATTTTGGGGAAAATTAAAATTATATAGGGTTATGCCCAATCTCCAAGTTCAAGCATTAATTGACATCTCAAGACAACACTAGCCAAAGACATGGGCCAATGCCAACATATCAATCAAGTTATACACAAAGCACCAAGAGAGAGACCAATATTCAAATTTAAGGTGCCAAGTGTCAAGAACAAGCATTGACAACACTCTCACAAGGTTCCAAGCATCAAAAGCACCCACGAGAAGTGTTTAGAGTTTTCAATGGTTGCTACAGCTATAAGTAATCGTTCTCCTTTTTTATCTCAATTATTTTGATGGAAGGTGTTAAGGAATTTGCAGAGTTTTCACAGGATTTACGCTATAAAATTGCATGCAAAAACACAGGCAGACGCTACCAAAATTCACTACCGAAATTCTGGCAGAAACCAAATTGTGCAATATTATTTTGCAAGGACACTTCTGCTAGTTTTGAGTGACCAACTTAAAACTTGGATTATGAACAAATGAGAAGGTATTTTTGAATCTCGGAGGACGTTTTTGTTCATAAAATTGCAAGTAACAAAAACCTCTCTCAGTTGTTCAAAATGTGTTATGGTTTGAGATATATTAGACATAGAAGTGGTGCTACCAACTGTTTTATAACTGCGCTACCGAATTTCCTGTAGCGGTCATGGTTTTGAAGGCTTCCTTGTTGGGAGGTTGCCACCTGTCAAGGAAGATTCAAATGGATTCTCAAGGATCATTTAGATGTAAAGGGACACTTGCACCTAGGATTTAGCTCCATCAAAGGCCTCATGCAATGAGGTGGAAACAATTTATTAATGACTTCCAACAAATTCCTGAAAATTAGCAGTTTGTTGGATTTTTGTCTCTTTGATTGTTGCCACCTATCTCCAAGGCTTAGAATCCAATGGAGGAGATGGGATTTGACCTCCTAAGTTTATTTGGATGCTATTTTATATTTAAGGAAGGAGATATCTCTTGGAGGGGGGTGGGATTCATGACCAAGAGAGATGAGAGAGATGTAGGATGCACTTTGCATGTGATCATTGTAACCCTGAGGGGCTTTTGTTTTTGTAAACATTTCTGTTATTGAAGGTTCATAATATCTGTGTTATCAGATTGTATCTCTTGTTTTCTTTTCTAATTTTTCTTCTTACTTGAATGAATTGTACACCTTGAGGACCATGGTTCCCTTTGATTAATGGATTCTTGAGCATTTGAGGATCTAATGTATCTTTCCTATTAGTCATTGTTTACATTCAAGTACCTTGGATTCATTTATGCAGAGAGGATCTCTGCTTTATGGATGTTCTTCTTTGTGTTATATTTTTCTTCCTCTATTTAACAAACCTTTATCTGATATGCAAACTAGTTTCATTTAATGAGAAAAGTGTTTGCTTGACTCCATAGCCCAATGGTCCATCATTGCTTTACAACAACTTACTATCCTTTTCCTTCCTTATTTTCTTTTTCTTGATCCACAAAACCAATCAAGTCTTTTTATTTCTATGTTACCAAGATTACTCTCATTTATAGTCTGGGAGTGACTCTTGGAGTAATAACATAATTGGCGTCATTGCTGAGGAATGAAAGTGAAGCTAGTTTCCCTGGGAAGAATGACATAGCTCTAAATTTTGATGGCAGACAAAAGGAGGACAGATAATTGACTGTATCATCTGCCTGGTCACTCCATGATTAAAGACTCTACTAGGGAGGATCCGATTGACAGAAGATGAAGATGATGAATTTCAAATCTAGGTATCAGTTCATTAGTTTGCTTCATGAACTATTGTATTTATTTATCATCTCTTTCATGCTTTTCCCTTTTCATGTAAAGAGAATCATTTTTTGTTTTGTATATTTAGAAAATCATCATCTCTCTTGTATATATCCAACTTTAGAAGAGGAAAGCTTGCAGCCTACTTGTATTGTAGAGGTAGATTTGGTAGCTTCACCCCAGCCCATCCATAAAGATGATCATTGTATTCAAATTCCTTCTGAATCTGATCAACCATGTAACCTTGAGGAAATTAAGATTGATTCTAAACCTACTCAGACTTCAACACCTTTGGGCATTACTGCTAAACCTTGTCATCAACCTGTTAAATTTCATAATCAACCCACTGCCTTTCAAATTAAAATCAGGATGAAGATATTCAAGCATTTAAGGCTACCCTATATCCTTCATCCTTATCCTCTTGACTGCTATGAATATCTTCCTTGGTTTTCTAAAGAGAATCATGTTTTAGCTGAGAGACACTTGGAATCCTTTGAGGATTTTTTTGAGCAATTTGATATTGTTAATGAAGATGTGATCATGAGACTTTTCTCCAAGTATTTGATCATAGATGCTTCTGCATGGTTAAAGGGTCTGAGAACTGATTCTATTAGCTCTTGGATCAAGTTTTCTAATTATTTCTTGAAGTATTGGGGTGAGAATAAATCACTAGATTCATACCTTGCTTTTTTTTATGCTTTGAAGAGAGAGCATGACGAAGCTTTGTCTGTTTTCAATCAGGGATTTTACAGCATCTATCATGATATTTCTTTGGAGATACGGCCTATAGAAACTTCTTCCATGATATATTATGTTATGGGTCTTTATTCATAACTTGCTCTTTTCTTGTTAGAAATGAATTCGTCATCCTTAATGAGCTTGTTTGAAGATGCCCAAGAGATAGAGGAGAACATCCATGCTTCTAGGAGGATCTGAGAGCGGGTTTACTCTGAAAATATGCAAGCACATAAACAAGTGAACTATGAGTATGGTTCAAATTTTGAGCAGGAAGGTAACGATTTTGAAGCATATTTGGAACATCAACGAGCATATGAGTTTATTTCAGATTCAGGTTAGGATTCTTCAATATTTGCAAAGTACTCTAGGGATAGGTATGAGTCTGAATTTTATGATCAATTTGCAAACCAAAATGAATCTATGGTAACCGATGATTGCATAGGAAACTACATATTCCTAGCTGATCATAGTCCTTTTCATTTAAACACTGTTTTATCATCATCCTCTAAGAACTTTTCTGAAGAGGAAGTTGAAATGATTGATGATCAAGATCTGATTATAAGAGAAAAATAAAGTAATGAGACTTCCAACATAAAAGCAGTCATGGCTAAGTAAGAGTTCTCCGTGAATCAACATGTTTCTGATCTATATTTCAAAGATCCAGTAGTAGCCTTCATCGAATCATACATTTCAGAGAACCAGAAGATTTCAGATTTTTTAAACTCATCAGTATTTCTGAGTGAGTATGGTTTTTTCAATGATTTTTTTTTATTGTTGTTACATTTCAAACATCATTTGTTGATCAGTGACAAAGACGAGGTTTCTTCAATTTTAAAATTGCTTGAATGGCTGTTATGGAAATCAACATTTACCTAACCAAATTGTAGAGATGGTTAGAGTAGAGTAGGGTAGGAAATAAGCTCACTGCTCGAGCATTTATTTTCTTCCAGTTTGCAACAGAAATAGTAGTTAGCTTGGTTAAATAAGAAGAGTTGACTACAGGGGTACAAAGATCAGTTGCATAAGTCTTGACAATTTTCAGAGATCGGTTTCACAAGCCAGATGACTCCACATCCCTAGGATAAGTTGCTGAAATGATAAGATTTATTAGAGCCTCATAGGGAGGACTCTATCCCCCATGGATCCTATGTTAGCACTATATTGGTTTATGCCTCAACTTTGCATAAGTCCTTCATTATTCATTTTGGAAAATGAATATAATTGTTATGGGATATTTTATTTATTTTGGGGAAAATAAAAATTATATTGGGTTATGCCCAATCTCTAAGTTCAAGCATTAATCGACATCTCAAGACAACACTATCCAAAGACACAGGCCAATGGCAGCATATCGATCAATTTATACACAAAGTGACAAGAGAGAGACCAACATTCAAATTTAAGGTGCCAAGTGTCAAGAACAAGAATTGACAACACTCTCACAAGGTTCCAAGCATCAAAATCACCCACATGAAGTGTTTATAGTTCTCGATGGTTGCTACAACTATAAGTAATCGTTCTCCTTTTTTATATCAATTATTTTGATGGATGGTGCTAAGGAATTTGCAGAGTTTTCACAGGATTTACGCTACCAAATTTCACGTAGACACACAAGCGAGCACTACCAAAATTCTCTATCGAAAATATGGCAGACACTGAATTGTGCAGAATTATTTTGCAAGGATGCTTTTGCCAGTTTTGAGTGAATAACTTAAAACTTGAATTATGAACAAATGAGAAGGTTTATTTGAAAACTATAGGAGGTTTTTGTTCATAAAATTCCACATAACAAAAACCTCTCTTTTTTTTTCAAAATGTGTTATGGTTTGAGAGATATTAGACATAGAAGTGGCACTACCAATTGTTTTACAACGATGCTACTGAATTTCCTGTAGCGGTCACGGTTTTGATATTTACCTTGTTGGGAGGTTGCCACCTGTCAAGGATGATTTGAATGGATTCTCAAGGATTAGTTACATGTCAAGGGACACATAATCCTAGAATTTATCTCCATCAAAGGCCTCATGCAATGAGGTGGAAACAATTTATTAATGACTTCCAACAAATTCCTGAAAAATTAGTAGTTTGTTGGATTTTTGTCCCTTTGACTGTTGCCACCTATCTCCAAGTCTTAGAATCCAATGGAGGAGATGTGATTCAACCTCCTAAGGTTATTTGGATGCTATTTTATATTTAAGGAAGGAGATATCTCTTGGAGGGGGGTGGGATTCCTGAGAAAGATAGATGAGAGAGATGTAGGAGGCACTTTGCATGTGATCATTGTAACCCTGAGGGGATTTTGTTTTTGTAAACATTTCTTTTATTGAAGGTTCATGATATCTATGTTATCAGATTGTATCTCTTGTTTTATTTTCTAATTTTTCTTCTTACTTGAATTAATTGTACACCTTGAGGATCATGGTTTCCTTTGACTAAAGGATTCTTGAGCATCTGAGGATCTGATGTATCTTGCCTATTAGTCACTGTTTACATTAAAGTACCTTGGATTCAATTATGCAGAGAGGATATATGATTTATGGATGTTCTTCTTTGTGTTATATTTTTCTTCCTCTATTTAACAAACCTTTATCTAATATGCATATTGATTGCATTTAATGAGTAGGGTGTTTGCTTGACTCCATAGCCGAATGGTCCATCATTGATTTACAATAGCTTAATTTCCTTTTCCTTCCTTGTTTTATTTTCCTTGATCCACAAAACCAATCAAGTATTTTTATTTTTATGTTACCAAGCTTACTCTCATTTACAGTTTGGGAGTGACTCTTGGAGTGATAATAGGCATTATCTCCCTCTGTCTGGGCTGCCTCAATTCCTTGTGGAGGAATTTCATGGTGGAATTCAAGTTTCTCAATTTGCAGGGGTCTGTCGAGATTAATTAAGTCCCCCCAGATTATTTGTGTATGATTTAAGGCCCTGTCTACTATCAATTTTACTAACATGTGAAAACTGATTACATTAGTAGGGTCTTTTCCTTTTTGGGCTCTTCCAATGACTTCATGCAGCATGGTATTAAAAAAGAATGGTAGATTTATCACTGACTGTTGTTTTGAGACTGCCAACAACTTGAGGTGGCGAGGTCTAACCACATTGTATCTTCTGTCGCATGTGATATATCTCTGCACCATGCCTGCTAGCTCCCTCCAGGGTTCACTAAGAGTAGTGGGGTTGAGGCATTTTCCCTTCTTGTCGAATTCCTCCCCTGGTTCTACGAAGGGCTCCACAACTTCCTTGAGTATTGTGTATTTACCAGTCCACTATGTTACTTCATTTGATAGGCCTGTTACCTCAGCTATAATGGCATCAACAACTGGTATTTGTATTCCCTTAATTACTGAGACTCCCCCCTGTAAATTTTTGAAAAATGCTAGTGCGACATTTATATCGAATCCCTGCAGTCTATTAAAGTATCATGTCCACCCTAGTTGGTGTAGAATTTCCCTTTATTGGTTAGTTACTTGTAAAAATGTAGGCTCACAATGAATGCTTCGGCCACCCATATCTTATGTAAACAAGTTAGCACAACTATCGTTCCCAAGTACAAAACTAGTTAGACCAGCATGTTAAAGAAAATGACTAGAAATGGTAAACATTACAGAACAACAATGGTATATAGAAACACGCATTTTCCCATTATTTGTAATCATTATGGCTTATCGATAATCATGCAGAATGTCCACCCCCCCATGAATGAAATGTTTGACCTCGACCGACGGTATGTGTGAACGTAATGATGATGGTTTGTCAAGTGTGGGATAATTATTATGTTGCCGTCGCTAGGAGAATGACAATTAATAACTTTCAAAGAATTTAATGTTAATCATGAACGATAATCACACCTTTTGTGGAAAGTACAAGTTTAAATACCAATATTCAATATGTTAAGGAAGAATATTTTGAGTAGTCCTAATATGTTCACATTTTTTAAATATGCCAAGTGTCATAATTTTGTTACTTTCCCTTGTGTTGAATATAGTAGGAATGATAGCCTCCCTTTTAAGAAAGGAAGTCTATGAACACGATAAAAACTTAGCGTATTAAGATAAACTTCAATACCACAGGCAAAGCCACTGCTTCCAGCAGGCGTCCATAGCCTTGACAGGGTTTCCATTTAACCCATAGATGAGCCAGTATCCTCAATAATTGTTTGAATAGTATTTTTCCAAAAAAGGCTACTATCCTGGTTTGGTGGCCAGATAATAATAATGCCACTCACTAGATTGTAACAAAGTGAACAAGTCGGCTCATGATGAGACCTCTTGTCCTTTGACCCTAAATGCCAAAGGCCATTTCCCTGGTGTGGTAGCCATAGTGAGAATGCCACATATGTTAATCTGTTATGATTGTGGTAGGTTGGATCATGATGAGACCCCCTATCCTTTTTGGGAGAAGGTTATTTTCTTTATTTATATTTATTTATTTTATTATTATTTCCTTTTTTTTATAGGATTTATTAAGGGAGGCTCATCTAATCCTTAAGAGTGTGGGATGGCGTAAGAAGTGTAAGAATGCCAAGTAAAAATGTGCCTTAGTATCCTTATTATGATGTGAATGAAATTTATCATTCAAGTATATGTATATATATAGGGGAAAGAAACAAATTATGGTGGTTAAGGATTATGAATAATATTAAGATAATTCAAAAAAATCAATGCATAAACATTTTGGTAAGGTATGCTAGATATTCCTTAAAAATAAATGACAAATCGTTACCATGATGATTAGAAGTGATGTTGTTTAAAATTAGTTAGTGAAGTTCATAACCAAAGACGTATTCAAACATATCAGGAGTAGTCATAAAAATAGCACATGTTGTTGGTGAAAACAAAAATCATTACTTTCAAAGGAAAGGATGAACAACATGAACAACCGCAAAAAGGAACAGTGATTGTTTCTTTCGAATGAACAATGCTACCCAAAAAAAGGAATGACAATCGCAACAAAGGGAACGACAGTTGTTACATTTGAATGAATGATACTACCCGCAAAGGGAACAACAATCACAACAAAGGGAACAAAATTTGTTACGATCGAACGAACGAAACTACCCGCAAAGGGAACAACAATCACAACAAAGGGAACAACAGTTGTTGTGTTCGAATGAACGACACTGCCTGCAAAGGGAACAACAGTTGTTACATTTGAATGAACGATAGTACCTGCAAAGGGAACATGAATTGCAGCAAAGGGAGCAACAACTGTTACGTTCGAATGAAAACTGTTATGTTCGAATTAACGATAACGATGATGTTCAAATTTAACCATCTAATTAAGTAATTGGATACCTCACGCATAAATTTTTGTTTTAGTGAATCTAGGACTGATTAGTCATCAACTAAATTTAATTTTACGGTTAGGTTTATTCAATGATCGGAGGAATACAATATATTGGATGGTTTATAGTGTCATGCATTCATTTTCTATTTACTACAACCACACATTCTTTTAGTGCAGTCGCTCGAATTTTTGCTGCGGAACATGACATATTCATCTCCTGTGTAAAAAAAGGTTTATATTCGATGGATATTTTTCAAAGTGAAACAAGAACAATTTGAAGTTTAAATGAGGAACATAAAAGAGTTCTAATTATATTTCATTACAGTCATAGTTTCTAGTTTTTGTTCTCCAAATCTCTTTATAGCGACTTTCCTAGAAAGTAAAAACCTAAAACTCCATCAAATATTTAAAGAAAAATATATACAATATGTACAGTGCTGAAAAAAACAACAATTTCACAGAGTTGAAGTTGTGGGTTACCTTCCTAGCCAGCTAAAATATGAACAGTAGGATCATTACTTACTTCTTGGCAAAAGGATTCTTTTGAAAGCGGTTGATGGTAGAGCCATAGTTGATGTCCATTTACCAAAAAAGGAGAACCAGACCTATAGATGGTAACTAAAGTGACAGTGCCATTATAATGGACTTCTTTGATTTCATATGGTCCTAGCCATCTTGTTTGCAATTTCCCAGGAAATTCCTGAAATCTGGAATCATAGAGAAGCACCCAATCACCTTTCTGGAAGGATTTCTTATTGATATGCTTGTCATGTCAGTTGGCTCTCTGCTTCTAAATAACAATTGTGCACTGAAGGGAAAACAAGCATGCTTCATCTAACTCATTGAGTTGTTGTAAGCGCTACGTGTGTGCTTCAGTAGGATACAATCCAATTTCCTGGGCCATTCTTAGAGTCTTGATCTCAAATTCAATTCGAAATATAGGCTCTTTGCCAAAGACTAGGTGATAAGGAGAGTAGCCGGCAGTGTTACACCATGTTGTGTGATAGTCCCATAAGGAATTTGGAAGCTCGACTGCCCAATTTTGACGGTTTGTTGAAACTAGTTTTGTCAAGATTTACTCCAAGACTTTATTGGTACTTTCCACTTGTCCGTTTGCCTATGGGTGGTATGGGGAGGTAACCCTGTGTTTAATTTGGTAATTGCACAGAGTGGCTGAGATTTTATGTGCTGTAAATTGAGACCCTTTGTTCGTGATTAATTCCCTAGGTAATCCATAACATACAAATGGTTCAAAGAGAAATTTAATGACTCCTTCCTCTATTTCATTTGGCAAGGCCAATGCTTCTACCCATTTGGTCATATAGTCTATTGCAACTAGTATATAATATTTTTTGTTTGATTTTGGGTTGAAGGGACCAACAAAATCCAGTGCTCATCTCTTGAAAGGTTCCATCACCACTTGTGGTTGTAGGGGAATTTCATCATCTTGTCCTGGTCGACCCATCCTCTGACAAATGTCACAGGCCTGGACATACTTATTTGCATCATTGAATATTGAGGGCCAATAATATCCCATCTCTAAAACCTTATGCCCAGTTCTATGGTCTGCGAAATGTCTGCCACAGGGCTCATCGTGACATGCCTTCAAGACGTCGTGAATTTCATTATCTCTAATACATCTTCGGATATGAAGATCAGACTCTCTGTGGGAAATATATCCACCAATCCAGGTGATTCGAAATCGGATTCAGAAGCCTGTCAGGGCTTGAAAAATGCTTAAAAAATGAAAGTGCTCAGAATCCGACGAAACCAATAGCATTGCGTCCATCTCGTCTTCCTGATTCCGGTGGTATATTTACTTTGTCAAACAGAGTCTGTATGGAGAAGATATCGCATTCTGTCCGCCAAGCCAAATAGGCAAAATTTTTGGATGCTGACTGTACCTGTCCGTACAGTCCGTACAGTCCATACAGGACACGTGTCAGTCTGTACAGGACATGTGGTAGGTCCGTACAGGACATGTGGCGGCTCCAGGTGTTGACACATGTTAGGCAGATTTGGCACTTTTAGCGTACGGTTGGACCAATCCTGAAGTGACACGTGTCACCACTAGAAGGGTGACATGTGGCACAGGTGACGTCAGCAGCTGACGTGGCAGGATGACTGGGCAGGTGTACAACAGATGATGTGGTAGGTGACAGAGCGTACGAAAGCGACGCGTGGCAGTGACGTGGGCCAATTAGCGGTTGACAAGTGGCATGATTTGGTTGGTTGACTTCGTCAAATCAGATGTCGACACGTGGCAGTTTTTTTGGTAAATGATTGGGTGCCACGTGGCCCAATCACGGGCTGCCACATGGCACCTAGGTATTGGTTCATTGGTTTTGGTTGGATTGTTCAAAAGTTTGTGGCTGACTGGATTTGAACCGATGACCTCCACCTCCGTCCACGCCTTAACAAAGATCCCGTTGCCAACGCGCCATTGTTTGGTACTTGTTATGTAAACAGGATAAATATTATTTAAGTTTAAACTAAGTATTGAATGGCGGGGGGTCGGGCCGGGGCTTGGCCCCGACCCGCGGTTCCATTTCGTTGGCATATGACCATCCGATATACAACGATTGGCGCGGTTTAACAAATGTGCGTGCGTTTTGTTTAACGGTTTGAACGGTTTAGTGTATAGCCCGAGGACGTATGCTACTATGCCATATGACCAATTGCTAGCAGGGGTGGCCCGCGCATAGCCCAAGGGCTAGTGCATGGCCACATGAAGCCCATGTGACCTTTTAAAGGAGCGTGCGCCCAAGACTAAGGGGCTTAAGCCCGAATTAACTATTATATAGTTATAAAGTGGGTTTTTATAACCACTTTTTGGCTTTTAATTATTGTTTAAGCCACTTTTAATGTAATTAACTCATTTTTGGGAGTTATTGGGCATTTTTAGA